>CM035155.1:152094773-152352827 GCA_020205615.1 Panax quinquefolius | reverse complement strand
AGAGATACAAAATTTGAATGGAAGCGAGGAATGTGGGAAGAGCTTGAAGAACTCAATAGAGACTCATTTCAAACATGTTACATTATGCCATCCTGGAAAAGCGAACGTGGTAGGCGACGTGTTGAGTAGAAGATCGTATACAAGCATGCGAGTACGATATTGTCAAAGACTCATTTCAGATAATTTACAAATAATAGAGATGGAGATGAAAACTCTAGGTACCCACATGATGATATACTGAGTATAATCGACTTTAATCGATAAAGTTAAAGCCGCTCAAGCTACACAATCGGAGATGATGAATTTGAAGAAGGAGGTGCAAGAAGTTGTTATTTCAAAAGCAAGAATCGGTGAGGTGAGAAAGCTCAAACCTTCGATTTATTAATCCATTTGAAATTCTCGATCGAATAGGACCGTGGCCTATAGACTCGCTTTTTTACCGCCAAGTATGACGCGTGTTCATAACGCTTTTTATGTATCGATGTTACGTAAATATGTGACGAATTCAACCACGTCATTGAAGTTAGAACCGGACGAGATAGCCAGAAGACTTAACGTCGAGGAGGTACTGTCAAAGATATTGGATAGGAAAGAACATGTCCTATGTATTGGGGTTATACCACAAGTTAAAGTTTTGTGGAGAAACCATGCTATTGAGGAAATGACACGGGAGTTGGAAACGGAAATGAAAGCGAGGTATTCTCATCTTTTGAAACACTGTGTGCGTCGTCGATTTCGAGGACGAAATTTCATAAAAGAGAGGAGGTTGTAAGACCCAAAATTATTAATAAATGAAATTTATTTTCCTCTATTTATTATTTTGAAATAGTAAGGGTTGATTTGATTAATGTGGATAGTTATGGATAAAATACGCAAATATTTTGAATAAGCAAGTGGTTATAAAATATTCATTATCGTCGGGAATATTCGTTTGGTCGTGGAATATTAAATCGTTGTCGAATATTCGCATTAACCACCAGTAGCGATCTTTTATGGGCCCCATAACTGGAAAGCGATTGGATGAAGAAAATGACAAATATAATTTGTTTATAAATAACGGCGTAGTTATTCTGAATTATCTTTGTTGGAATACCCGATTGGTTAAAACACACTAATACGCCGTTGTTGAACAAGAAGACACGCAGTATTGCATCAATTATTGATTCTTACATAAGAAGGCACTACTCAATAATTGTTACGATAATTACCATTCGTATATTTTATTTTATTGATTCAATAATTCTTTGCATTGATATTTTATATTATTTGTTGTTTCAATAAATTGTCATTCTGCAAGATTTTCATTATCTGAGCAATAATTCATATTATCTGAATAATATTATTGGATAACATTATTGGCAATGTCTAGAAAGTTCGCATCTAAGGAGAGGTTTGGTCACCTAATTGCTGCTACCAATAAGGAGAAATTCTTATTGAAAGCCCTTCTTTCCTCGAACTACACGTTGCAAGATCTTGTGATTCTGTAATATTATTTGTGAATAATTAATTATTAATTTATATGATGAGGAAAATATTGATTTTATGTGGATATAGATGGAGAAAAATTTTAATGTGACAATTGTTGAAAATTAATATTTTATCTTTTTCGATAAAATAATTCATTTAAATATATTATTTTAATAATATATTAACGGTGATATTTTTATAATGAATGTGGGATAGATGAGTATATGAGGAGGAAGAGTATTTTTGTGGCATTAAATATTTAACACATATTTTGTGTGTTGGTGGACACAATTATTGAATTAGAAATTTGATTATAAATTTGTAAAATCGTCTGCTTATGGATTTCACCAATTTCTGCTTAGAATTTGGAAAAACTTTCTTCTGCAAAGTTGTAGAGAATTAAATTTCCTATAAAAATACCCGAGATTCAAATTTTCTGATAAAAGGGCTATTTATTATGAATTATTTAAGTTCTGAAATAATTGATTTTTGGAAGTTTAAAATATTTTTAATTACAAAAACGTTTTTTTCATTTTTGAAACTCATTTAACATGTGTTAGGATGGCTGAGTTCAGATTCATGGATGCGTAGGAAGATGTGGAAAATAAATAATATTAATTTATTAAATTTTCTACTTTGTGTTTTAGCGATTTTCCTATAAATAGGGTCTTAGGTTAATTCAAAATCACACCAAATCAAGTTTTCTCTCTCTATATTATCGAAATATTCTTGTGAGTATTTTGAGTATATTTTGAGTATTGCTATACGGTGCAAGTTCAAGTCATAGTCTATATCCTGTGTTTAATTTAGAAGACTTGATCTTTCGAGGTAAGGGATGTTATTTTATTCAAAATGATATTATTTCTTCAATATCATTATGCCAAAATATTGGTTGGAATTTTTATCAAATTTGGAACTTTTTCATGACGGGTTACTATTCATGAGTTACTATTCATGAGTTATTATTCACGAGTTACTATTCATGAGTTCTTATTCACGATTCATTAGAGTACTATTCATGAAGCGTGATGATGTTTTTTGTGAAATTTCTATCTTTTGGTGTCGAGATACTTATTCACGATATAAGACTATTCACGAATATCAAGACTATTCAATAGAAAAATGAAATTTCTTCTTTTTGTCTAAAATATCTATTCGGATACTAGCTTTGATTGTATCCATGTTTTGATCATTCTTGAATTTTACTCCACCGATTACTTACTTATAAAGTATTTTTGAACTTGGATTGTTTAAAATACGAATCCTTAATATTTGTTCTTTTGTTTCACCGGATTCGCTTTTCTTTTTGAAATATTTTTCATCATCCTTAGTCCTAAATGATGATATTATTGAATATCTTTGGCACAGGTGCAAAGATGAATGATTTCTTGATGAATATCTTTGGCCCAGAGGTCAAAAAATGAATGTGTTGAGATGAACATGACCGATCGATTAATATCTTTGGCCTGCATCGCAAAGATGAACAAGTGTTTAGATGAACATGACCAATCGATGAATATCTTTGGCTTGTAGTGCAAAGATGAATATTTGATTCCGTATATATATGATTGATGTTACAGGGATAAAATATCGACGATGAACTTTTAAATTCATATATAGAAGATAGTAGTTTGCATTCTCTACTTAACTCTTCTAATGAATTGTTGTTTCCGCAGCAGTTATTGATTTAAAACTGGTTGTCTATTGTATTCTATTAGATTTTTCCCTGTTGAAGACTAACGATAATTTGTTGTATATTATCTTAGTCATAATATTCTTTACTGGGCTAGTTGAGCTCACCCTTTTCCTTGTTGTTCCATTTTTCTTCTCAGGAGGCGAGAATGTAAATACTTAGTCGGGTATGGAATGAAGGTTCTAGAGAGTTGTTTAGTAGTCCTCACCATTTTGTAAAATAATGTATCAATAATTATGATGGGGATTTATTTGCGTGTGGATATTATTTGGATGGCAATATTTGTATTTAAACTCACGCTTTATATGTTGTAATAATAAAGTTGTAGTTATTTCGCACCATATATTTGGCGACTCAGAATGGGTTGGATGGAATGGACCTATTTTGGGGGCGTCACAGGTTTGGTCACCTAATTGCGCACCAATAAGGAGAAATCTTTATCGGAAAGCCCCCTCTTTCCTAGGAACGACCTAGTTGTTAAATATTGTGAGTTATAATATTAATGATGAATGTTATAAAAAAATCGAATTTGAGTTCGGAGTTGAATTTGGAGACACGGACGTGATATTTGAGTCCGGAACTATAAACACAAAATTTGTCGAGGTTGACTTTTTGGTCAAAAAAGTCAACAGTTGACTTTTTTGAAAAAAGTCAAACTTCGAAATTTCAAAAATAAAATTTTTGAGAAAAATATTTCCATTGTATTGGGATTGTTAGTGTTAGTAGAAATCGACATTTATTTCGATAATAATTGATGTCTGAAGGTTATATTGACCAATCGGGTAATTAATCAAATAAATGAGCAATTAATTGCTATTAATTCACATGATTATAACTATTTGTTCACATATGTGTAATATTGATTCACATTCATGTACTATTAGGGGAGGTGGTGCAAGATTAATAATACTTGCATGACTAAGTTAAAAATAGAGGTATAGATGGATGTACTATACTTTAATTCATATTTTCACATGATTATAACTATTGAGTCACATGATTGTACTATTAATTCACATTATTTACTATTAGGGGAGGTATTGCAAGTTTGATAATACTTGCAGGACTAAATTAAAAATGAAAGAAAAGTTAAAGGTATTATACTATAATATTTCGAGCCCCAAAACGTGCAATTATCGAAACTATATTTTCCTATAAATAGAAGCTCATTCTTCCTTCATTTCTCACCAATTCACTAAAACTACAGAGTAATTATTATAGAGAAAAATTATAGAGAGAAAGAAGAAGAGAAGTCTGCTACCTCACTATTCCAGTATCCAATTTTTTCTAAGGTAAGGGGTATTATTCTTTCGTATTCATGAAGAGAGTTATTTTCTTTCAATACTCGTAAGGGTTGTTATTCCATTTTTTATTATTATGTTGGAATAATATGTCTATGCAAAGTACCGCATACATGGTAAAATTCTTCTGTTATTCTATTCTTTATTATTCTCGCTTGAATAACTCCGCATCATGCGCCTATCGCGTACTCGTGAATTCATTGTTATTCCATTCTTTATTATTCATTGGAATATCCATGCATTTGGATTACGCATGACTGGTTCCATTCTTTATTATTCATTGGAATAACTCGCCTGCATGCGCTTATCGCATACCGGTTAATTCATTTGTTATTCCATTCTTTATTATTATGTTGGAATATCCTGTCTGTGCGGATTACGCATGACCTGGTTCCATTATTTATTATTCTGTTGGAATATCCTATCTATGCGGATTACGCATGACCTGGTTCCATTCTTTATTATTCTGTTGGGAATAACTTTTATGCGTGCGATTACCTATCGCATGCGTGGGTGAATTCTTCTGTTATTCCATTCTTTATTATTTTGTTGGAATAACCTGTCTATGTGGATTACCACATGCATGGTGAAGATCCCTTGTATTCATTCCTTATTAAATTGTGGAAATGATCTGTCTACGTGGATTACCGCATGGCAGGCGAAAATCCATTTGCAGTTTCGTAATTTTTCTGACCCTCAAAATTCGAATTTTTTTTGAAATGATTGTTTGTTAGTATGATCAGCCAATTGAATAATCACACCAGTATTTTTCAAAGGACCTAGATTTAAGGAAACATAAATAGATAAAGGCATAACATTAATTGAAGCTCTTAAATCTAGCATGGCTTTTTCAAATGTGGTTTTTCCTATTTTGCACGGGATTATAAACATTCCTGGATCTTTACATTTAGGAGGCATTTTTCTTTGAAGAACAATGAGATACATTTTCCCGACTCGACTTTTTTTCATTATTTTGCAATTTTCTTTTATTAGTGCATAATTCTTTCAAAACTTTGCATACCGTGACACTTGTTTAATTGCATCAGGAGAGGATGTTCACTTCTACTTTCCTAAAAGTTTCCAAAATTTCTTTTTCTTTTTCATCTCTCTTTGAGGTTTTAGAATTTCTAGGAGGAAAGGGTAGAGGAATGTTTTTAAGCTTACAAAGAGAGTTAGATTGTACCTTGGATTTTTTAGTTTCCTCCTTAGTTTCTTCCTTTTCAAACTCAACGGTGGCCAATGGTGTATCCATTTGTTTACCACTCCGCAAAGTTATGGCACTGGCATTCTCCCTTGGATTGACCACTGTTTGAGAAGTCAATTTTCTTGAACCTTTGGATTCTAATATCCCTACAGTTGTAGCCAGTTGTCCCACTTGGTTCCTTAAATCTTGAACCAAAGCTTTTGTCTCCTGCTGGAACTGTTGTGTCTGATTCATGAATTGTTGTGTTTGAGCCATAAATTTTTGTGATTGCCCCATGAATGCCTTAAACATCTCTTCCATGGACTGCCCACTATTTGCAGGAGTTACTTGTCTTGGTTGATACTGAGGTTGGGATGGTGGAAACCCTTGCTGTCTGGGAGGGAACATTCCTTGTGTTGGTGGCTTATTTCCTCCACAACTGAGATTTGGATGATCTCTCCAGCCTGGGTTGTATGTGTTTGAATAGGGATCATAATTCTTTTGTGGTGTTTGGTAGTTTCCCATGGCATTGGCTTGTTGCACAGTCTCATCACCTTGTAATGTTGGGCATTCATCTGTATTGTGATTGGGATGTAGACAGACTCCACAAACCTTTGCAATTGGCAGTTGACCTGTAGCTAATTGTCTAACCATAGCAGTTAATTCAAAAATTTGTTAACCATAATCACAAGTGCTTACCTCGCTTACCCTTACTGGTGCATGATTTGTTCTAGTGCCATATTGTTGCGAGTTTGTTGCCATGTTTGCAATTAAATTCCTTGCCGCCTCTGGGGTCTTGTCAACTAATGCTCATCCGCTAGCTGCATCGATCATGCTTCTATCCATCGGTACCAACCCTTTGTAGAAATACTGGATCAGGTGTTGTTCATCTATTTGATGCGGTGGGCAGCTGAAAAAAAGCTTTTTGAATCTTTCCCAATACTCGTATAGTGTCTCCCCACTGAATTGTCTAATCCCACATATCTCTTTCCTTATGTTGGCTATTCTTGAGGCTGGAAAGTATCTCTCCAAGAACAATTGCTTCATATCATTCCAAGATTGTATTGAACCTGAGGGTAGGTAGTACAACCAATCCTTTGCCAAATCTGCTAGGGAGAATGGGAATGCTCTCAGCTTGATTTACTCTTCGGTGATTCCGTGTGGTTTCATAGTGGAGCACACCACATGAAATTCCTTCAGATGTTTGTAGGGGTCTCTCACCGTAAGACCACGAAAAGTAGGCGATAAATGGATTAGTCCGGATTTAAGTTCAAATCGAGATCTAAATTAGGATATTCAATGCACAGAGGTTGTTGATTTAAATTAGGAGTTGCCAACTCCCTGAGAGTTCTATTGTTGTTTGGAATCACCATCTCTTCTTCTTTGTCGGATTCGTTTGATAATAATTCCAAAGCTAAGTTGAGGCACAGTGATGACGCGAAGTCTCGCCTATATCTGCGCAGAAAGATCGTTGAACTTTAAGTTTTTCCTTCTTTAGCCTCCTTGCGCTTTTCTCAATCTCTGGATCAAAATCTAATATAGTAGCTCGAGAAGATCGAGTCATAAAACAAGAACAAAACAAATAATAGAATAAAAACAAAACGCATAAATTACTCCCGGCAATCTAAGGCCAAAATTTTAGAGTCATCGTTGACACTCTAAATTAACCTCACTTTCACTTCATAATTTATAATAATTAGCACAAAAGAAAAGTAAGGATCGATCCCACAGAGAGTAAAGTTGTTTTAGAATTATTCTACTATTTCAACAGTAAAATAAAGATGGGGGTTTTTGAAAATTGTTTTAAACTAAGAAAACAAGAATTAATGATTTAACCAAATATGTAAAAACTTGATTCTCTCGCGAGTTCAGGTTCACCAAGCACAACAATCAATTAATCAAGTAATTATTATTTTCCTTCAATGAAATTATTAGCCCTAGATAACAATAAGCTCATTATCCAAAATTCTCCTTAGATTATCACTGTATATGAAACAAGCTCTCCACCAGATTCTAACTAGCATACAACCTAGAATAAGCTCTCTAGATTTAATATGATAGGAGCATTAAGAAATAGAGAATTAGGCTAATCCAAGCAACAAACACATAAGCTCGATTTGTTTAACTTATTTTCTGATAATCTTACCAATACACAAAAGCTTATCCACAATTAGTATTACCAAGTTGCTACTTGTGATGAAGACAGATATCAATTACACGTAATACCAATCTTAATCTAGCAGATGATAATGATCAAACTAATTCAATTGGCCATATTAAATCAATTAGATCAATTAGCATGCAATCAACGAAAATAGATTATCAGAAGAAATTTCACACAAGAAGGAATAAATAATAATACTCAATTAATCAATTACTTGTAATGAGGACTCACCTCCCTTTAGAATCGAATAAAAAGAACTAGCGACATGCTTCTTGAAGTCCACTCCAATAGATGATAGTTGATTATTGAATGAATAAAACCTTGACTCTCATCCTTTATTTATAGTGCTAGACAAAGTCCTAAATCCTATAGGATGTAGAAATCCAAATCCTAAAAGGAATTACAAATCATAACTAGTTTCCATAAAGAAATAGAATTCAATTTGGAAATAAATCTTAGTCTAAAGGAAATCCTAAAGCTAATAAAAATATCAATCTAATTCCATGTAGAAGTCTACCAAAATCTGCATTTAGAAACTTTCCAAAAATCCAAGATTTCCTGATTTTTCCGCTAAAATTCGCTGGGGCAAATTTTCATTTCCTGTTGCGACGTCCTTTGGTAAAATGAGCATAACTTTTGATCCAGGAAGAGTTACGGGGCCTGATACCTATCAAAACGAAGATATCGACGAGATATACAACTTTCATTCTTTGAGAATCGACAGAATCACTCTGAATCAAGGCTGAAATCGGGCTCCAAGTGACTGCTGTGTAAATTGCAACTTCCAAACTTTGAGGTTCAATGTCCGTTTAGTAAAAATATCATAACTTTTTCATATGAACTCCGATTGGGACGATTCAAGATGTTCCGGAAAGCTAAGGAAGAGCTCTAAAATAAAATCCAAGTCCCAAGCCAAGAACATGCATCCAACTTGATGCTAAAAATCCTGCAATTTTCGCTTTTTCCTCATTTCAGCTCTAATTCTTCCTGAAATCATTAAACAACTTAATAAGCTCATATACACATGAAACACGCAATAAAACTAAATATAATGGAATCAAAATAAATGAATAATATGCACTCATCAGTATCTTTGGCTTATATGCATAGATGAACTGTTTATTGGTATGATTATGACCAGGGATCATTCGGTATAATCATGACCCGTAATGTTATAGATGATGTGGTAAAAGTCCTCATTGGCCCGTAGTGCATTAATTGATGGACAATTATTGGTATGATTATAACCAGAGATTATTCGGTATAATCATGATCATTGATGATTACATGAATATCCTTGGCTGTAGTGCAGGGATGATTCGATAATGTGGATTATTTATTAAGCTGAGTCTCAGCAATAAAATATTAATTATACACTTTTAATTCGTAAAAGATAGTAGATATCATGCTCTACTTGACACTAAAATACAGTTGTATGTCTTTGGCCTGTAGTGCAAAGATGAATTGTTAATGAATATCTTTGGCCGTAGTGCAAAGATGAATTTATTAGTATGATTACGAGCAGGAATTTTGATTTGGTATAACCATGATTTTTGATGTTTCAGGTGAAGATAGGTGATGAAAATTATCTTCATCGTGGGTGCGAAGAGGAAGTTAGAATCACAATTATGATTATGAGTTATTCATATGATTGTGGACAGGAATTGTTGATTGATGTTACAGGGATAAAACATTATTGGTGGACTTTTAACATGGAGAAGATAATAGATCTGATGGTGGACAGGAATTGTTGATCTGATGGATTGCTCGTTCCGCTGCAACTATGGTTGAAAAGTTTTATCATATACCATATGTTTTAAATCTCTAATTTATTACTGATGAAGGTTATTGATGATGTAAATTATCTTTAGTCATGATATTCTTTACTGGGCTAATTGTGCTCACCATTTTGCTTCACAATTCTTTTCAGATAATAAGAGTGTAGTTTGGGTCGAACAGGGGATAATGTAAAGAATAGAATCGGTGGTCTATATAATTTGAGGTTCTCCCTAAATAGTATGGAAATAATTTTATTGAGAACTTTAGATAAGTGTGTCCTATTATATACGTCATTTGATATTTAATTTTGGTGAACCGAATAGGGTGAGGTGAACCCAACTTTGGAAGGGTGTTTTGCAGCTATCATACAAGATGTCTAATGACATACAACCTCGTGTTATCATAAGACGAGTTGTGCGCATCCACTTCTTTGAGTATATCTACGAAAGCACTACCTATATAATCTTGGAGTTTGTTTGAAATATGATTCTCAATTGGAGACAATGGAGATAATTATAAGTCAAGCGAAGACTCACCATTGGAAAGAAGATGATAGCAATTGGGAACAAGAAAAGGAGATCGGCGAAGATTTAACTGTAAGATTCAACGAAGATGAACCGATTTCATTAGTATCCCATGTGCCTGTTAGGTTTGTAATATTCAAGAACGCAATCAAATTGCATAAATAAGCGGAAGCGTGTAAAAATCAGAGTTTAAAATTTTTACAAACCATATACCCGGATCACCCTTTATGCACAATTATTAATTAAACGAAAAGATATGAAGAACAAACATACCCTTGAAGATCCGAGCTTCCTCAGGTACAAGTTCACCTCCAATCCTTTTCGCGTTCAACTTGAATCCACCGGGTTTGGTTCCTTCCTTTGATCAACGTTAGCCACCCAAGTGTTTGGCCTCAGAGGTGATCCACCAGGAAAAGAATTTTTCAGAAGAAGGGTATTGGCTCAAACCCTA
Source organism: Panax quinquefolius (assembly GCA_020205615.1). NCBI lineage: Eukaryota > Viridiplantae > Streptophyta > Magnoliopsida > Apiales > Araliaceae > Panax > Panax quinquefolius. Next base: position 152,342,265 of record CM035155.1, on the reverse strand, counting down.
GTTTTTCTATCTCAGTATAGAAAAAGGGGCGATTTCTCCAACCATTGGAATTACGACGTGTTGTAAAAGTCAACAACCACCTACACCCATAATAAGACTCCTCTTATTTATAGATGTGGGCAACCCACCTTAACAATTAAGGAATTGGGATTTATTTAATTAATTAAATTCTTTTAATTAATTAAGCTCCCTAATCTTATTAGGGATAATTAATTAAACTCTTTTAACTAATTTTCCTTCCTAATCCAATTAGGAATAAATGAGAGTATTTATATTAAATTAATTCCTAAACTCTTTTAGAAATTAAAATAATAATAATTGTAATAATATTAATAAGACTCCTCTTATTAATTTATATTTAATATTTCTAAAATCTTAAATAATAAATATTAAGCTATTTAATTTATTCTATCACCATAGATTAAATTAAATATACATAACATATTATTACGATTATGCCATTAACTTCTTAAATAATTATTCTTCCTTTTATGGTGTGACCCTTTTTAGGTTCTCCATATTAAACCCAGGTTGTGAATAAATCAATTAGAACAATTCTAATTTTATTTAAATAAATAAATTAAATAATTTATTTATTTAAATAAATAATATTTATTCTATAATAGGGATAAGCCTCCCTAAATGATCAACGACTTTTTCGATAATATAGATTTCAACATTAATCATAAAAGAACCTTTGAGTAAATAGTTACCGCATACAATTCAATCCTTCCACCATACAATGTCCCAATTAAATATAAGACATGGAATTCTTCGTCAAGTCTTATTTTATTTAATTATATGTATTTTCGACTCTTAAATGCACACTCAAATAATGCAAATTAGAAACTCCTTTCTAATTTCATTCGCTTTAACCAAGGACTCTTTGGGTTGTCATTTATCGAATCACATAGGATATTTTTCTTCTTTTTAATAAAGTGGTAAATTCTTTATTGATCATACATTATCTCCATGTACAACTTATTATACCCAAGCATACCCTTTGATAAACCCTAAGGGTCTTAAGGAATAAGTCAAAGTATAACTCATCATACACAAGATACTATGATGATCTCAAGTTCAAGGATCACTTGTACTACTATCACTATAGAATTCTATTGACAGTGAAGTAAAACTCCATTAGGTATTCCTTAGCGAGCCACGCTCAAAGTGAACTTATTCTCTAATAAGCACCTACATACTTGCTTTAGTATCTCCCACACATATGATCGTGAGATCAATCATCCTCATCCAATGAGCAAGCAACGTATGTACCAATCTATCCGGATTCACTAATCCCCAATTTAGTAATCCAATGATTGGGAACTATTTTAGTTTTAAGCTTTCTAAGAATTTAGATCTCATTAGAATGATCATCATCATTATTCTAAAAGCATTGCTTAAAACTATGGGTTTATCACATATTATAAAACAACATCATGTAGATAATTAAAAGCCTTTAATAAATTAATACTTTTTATTAATAAATGAATAAGATTATTACAAAGTATATGCTTTATCATCAAACATGATTGGCTTGTGTGCATATTACTTTCAGTGCCTCCTCCACCAAAGTTCAATAATCCGGGCAGTTTTGCAAAACCATGTCCAATTGGCAGTCATGTCGTTGGCAAAGCTCTTTGTGACATAATAGCTAGTACAGTTGTGGAGCCATGTTGGGATGAAAAGGAGAAGATAGAGGAAGATTTCATTATGTTTATTAAGCTTTAATGCCCCAATCTGATCATAGACATAATGGAGAAAACACCTAGTTGTTGGACGTTCTTAATAGGGAACATATCTACAAATAGCATGCTAGGTGACTTCAATTCAAGGGCTTTTGCTATTGGGAACCTCCCAAAAGAGACATTGCTACTGATGGATGGAAGGTTCCTCAATTTTCGTAGGGGAATTGGATAGAGAATTGAAGAAGTCAAGCTGAGACTATAAAACAAGCGCTTATTAGGAGGCAACCCAAGTTTAATTTTTATTTTTAGTTTTTATTAGGATTTATATTAGCAGTTCTGAAATTTGCATTTATTTAGGATTTAATAAAATTGCTTCTATCATGGTTTTACAGGTTATTCAAGTCAAATTCAAGTGTGGTGCTCAATTTGTTCCATGTGCCTAGCCTATTCTCCAAACTTAGCGGACAAGGAAGAAGATTGCTATATTTTCAAGGAAGTCCTCAGCTTTAATTTTTTTCTATTTTAGCCATTGAGGACAATGTCTAGTTTAAGTTTGGGGGCACTTTAGTGTCGTATTGCATATACTTAGTTATCTACATGGTAGTTTGTTTTTTTTATGTGTTAGCATTGTGTTTTTTTTAGGTTGCATATAATACATGGTAGTTCTTTGCATATTCATATATGTGTTGCATTAGTATGTGTTCATGTAGTATAATTGCATTTTTATTTTTTTTTATTTATTTGTTTTTTTTTGCATGAATCTGTGCGATAGGTTGGTGTGGTCTTAGCTCGGCCTATGATAAGATTGGTTTTGCATGTTAACTTGAACAGTGTTGATAATTGATGATGAGTTCTAATTTTAATCATGATGATAATCTGAGCCTGTCTTAAACTTATGTAACCGGTTAGCACTTAAAGTTTAACTATTTTAATCCACTTGCTTTAAGGGTTTCATAATTTGTTTCTGAGGGAAAATCTTGGTTAAATTTTAAGAAAATTAGTGAACTGGCAGTAAAGGTTGGAATGACGTAAAAGCTTGAGTTTGGGGGAATCTATGGGGTATATATATAAAAAAAAAAGAAAAAAAAAAGAAATGATGAAAAGAAAAAAATAGAAAATCCGGAAAAAAGTAAAAAAGAAAGAATAAACACCGTGGCATGCTTTGTCTAGTTTTGTGGCCTTTGTTACTTGAGTAAAGTAAGTTCTTAGGGGATTGTCTTTACACCTAGCGCCCTAAGGTCTTAATGGCTTGGGAGTCGTTGGTCAAAAGCTCATTAAGGTAGCACTGAAAAGTCTAAGGGAATAGGACATTGCATAGCCATGAGAAAAAAAAATGAATAAAACACGAGAAAGAGCAAAAATGCCCTCGTGGTTGAATAAAAGTATAAATAAATCTTGTATTTACCCTGAGAATTGGTAATTGCTTAGTTTTAACCGGAGTTGTCATGTTCACAAAAGTAATTAAATTGGAACTGAAATTTTCCTTTTAAGAAGTTTGTTATGTGATTATCTTGAATTGTGGTTGGTTAGAATGGTTAACAAGCACACACACACAACATGGGTGATGACAGGTTTGGATTGAATAATTGGTTAGAGTTATGGATTTTGACTTGATTGGATATATTGTTTGAGTATTATTGGTATCTTTGAGGCCTGTTGCTATATATCATACTGATTTATTACTGGGTTCGTAGGTATATTAGAAAGTAGATCATGCATATGCATTCATGTAGTTGAGTTAGTTTGTTTATTTTTTGTTCTTTTGTGTTTTTGTTTGAGGACAAGCAAAGGTTTAAGTTTGGGGGTATTTGATGAGTGAGTTTTATACTTATAATTGAGTGCGTTTGAGCTTAATTTTTTGGTTGATTTTAAGTGTTGATGTCTATTCATGCATGTTTTATGTTGTTTTATAGAAATTGGGACAAAAGTTACTTGGATCGACGTTTGGGGTGGCTAGATTAGCGTTTTCGGCTTGCCATTTACACAGCAGTCACTTCAGAGCCAATTTGAGTATTTCTTGGGACCTTATTTCGAAAACCTTAAAGAATGAAAGTTTTATATCTACGTCTCCTCTTTCCGGAACATCTTTAATTATCGAAATCAGAGTTCAGACGAAAAAGTTATGACCATTTTCCCAAAGGACGTCGTAGCAGAAAATGTCAGAAAATGGGGCCAGCGCCGGGGCGCCCAAACCAAGGCTAATTGGAGCGTCGGGGCACTGGGGAGCACCTTTGCAGTGCCGTGCCCAGCGCTGGGGCGCTGTGGAAGGTCCTGACAAGGCTTGGATGCGTTTTGGGGCGAATTTTAACACCTTTTTGACTCCAAATTGGATTGGGTTTGTTCCTAAGCTAAAAATTGGACTTGTAACCTATAAATACATGATGTAAGGCATAAAATAAAGGGGAAATTACATAGATTAGACTAGATAAAACACTCCATTAGATTAGAATATAAACCCTAGTTCTTAATTAGTCATTGGAGATTGAAGCAAATTGAAGAACACTGAAGATCAAGAGCAAGAGCAAGAGGGGAGCATCAGATTTGGAGACAACAGATTCTATTATCTTCTCTTATCATACTTTTATCTTTTAATATCTATTCAGTTGTGGATTCTTGGTTTTAATTCATTAATTATGAACTAACTCTTTTATTAAGATTTCAATTGAACCTTTTATGGCTATAAATTAGTTATTTGATTTATTCCAATTATTTGTGTTAAAGTGAGTTGTTTATCTTGCCTTATGTTTATTGATTAATTATCTCGATCGAGAATTACCTTGTTACTCTAGAAGGAATTGAAAGAGGAATTCTAGGGTTAGAACTGGGCATGATATCATGTGACTTAGTTATTTGCAAAGTGAATAATTAGGTTTGTGAATTGAATGGAAATATTTGTTCACCACATGTAACACATAAGGAATTGGGATTGAAAAGAGTTTAATTCAATTGTTTTGTATAGGAATATAGCAAGATTAATCTGGATTAAATAGAAGGCAATTGATCACTTAGAAAATGACTTTTGGCATTTGAGAATTCCTGTTAACAATTCAGTAGGCATAAATATTGGGATAATTAGATAATTGATTTAGAGTTCATAATTGGGGATATTGAAGTCTTAATCCTTATTTATCTGAATTCATTCAAATCTTAGTTTTGTTTATTTGATTTATTTTAGAATAATTTCTTTTAATTGTTAATTTAGTTTTCTTAATTAGAAAAATCACAATTTACAGTTGTTTAAATAAAATTGATTTGGTTAAGAGTTAGTATTTGATAATTTTTATTAAATAATTCCTCGTGGAAACGATACTCTACTTTCACTTTATTACTTGTTGACCGTGTATACTTGCACGTATTCATTGATTGCGAAATCGACCAACACATGGCCTCCCATGTACGAAGGTTTCCTTGAGTATTTTCCAAAGATTTTAATTTCTAAAACAGTTATTAACTGTACTTTTATGTAAAGTACCATTGTAAGGTTGTGGTCGAGGCACCATGAGAGTTACATACATTTGTATTAAAACTCACAGTTTAACTGTGGTTGTATTCTGCACGACAGTTCAACAGTTGTATAAATGAAGTTTGTAAATGTTTTTATAGTGTGATATCTGGCGACTCAAAATGGGTCGTGTGGACCTATTTTGGGGGCGTCATAATAATCATGACATGTAATGTTACAAATGATGTGGTAAAGGTCCTCATTGGCCCGTAGGGCATTAATGGATAGTTGTTGGCATGATCATGACCATTGATGATTACACGGATATCCTTGGCCCGTAGTGCATGGATAATTCGTGGACGTGATACTAATGAATATCCTTGATCGTAGTGCAAGGATGATTCGATGATGTGAATTATTTATTAAGCTGAGTCTCAGCGATAAAATTGATGATAAACTTTTTAAATCATAGATGATAGTAGATATCATGCTCTACTTGACTCTTATAATGGATTGCTTGTTCCGCTGCAGTTAAACTTGATGTTTATTATATTTTATCAGTTTAACAATGTTGAAGGCTAACGATAATTTATTCTACATTATCTTAGTCATAATATTTCTTACTGGGCTAGTTGAGCTCACCCTATTGCTTTCATTGTTCTCTTTAGAAAATGAGAATATAGCTGGGACAAGTTGGAAAATGGAGTGATGGTCTGAGATGATTACCATAATAGTCTTCACTATTCTAGAAAATGGTGTGATAATAAATATAATGAGATTGAATTTGAGTTTAGATATTGTTTAGAAGACAATATTCGTGTTAAAACTCAGCTATTGTGTTGTCGTATTTTTGCACGACAGTTGTATTAATTTAGTTTGTATTTAAGTTATTGTAGGGTTTTCGGCACATCAAAGCAATGCACAACGAAAAATAAATTGAACAAAATAAAATTCGAAACCCAAACAGAATCCATGCGAAACAGAAATTAATTCAGTGTGTAAGAGATTATATCGATTATGAAGCTGGAATTGATGTGATCGAATCTCCAATGCAATCCGAATGAACTACGTCTCTACGGTATCCACACGAACTCCCGTGAACCGTCTCACGATTCTGCTATAAAAGGGTGCTGCGGTACTAGCCACCAAAAGATCAGAATTTTTTTCAAAGGTTTTTTCTCTAGTCTCTCTCTAAGAGCGGCTAGGGTTTGTAATGTTATGATATGATACCTAAATGGCTGCTATATATCATATATATAGCAGTTAAAAGAAGTTAATCAAAAACTTAATTTCATAAAATCAATTTATATATATATATATATATATATATATATATATATTAAGTCTTACTTAATTAATATACCTATATATAAAATATCCTATTAATTTAAATTAGTAATTTAAATACTATCAATCATATTAACATATTTAAATCTTTACAATTTAAATTAAATTTTTTTAATTACGATCTATGTGTAGGACCACATAGGTTATTATTACGTTGGCAATAATTTTAAAATCATATTATAAAATTATAAATGCGATGAAGCGGCATCTAGTAATGCATCATCACTACCCAAGTAATAATAAGATCGATGGTTCGATCTGAACCTTTTACGTGACCAATGTTTCAATGTAATTTAATCTTTTAACCTTAATATACTAGATTAAACTTTCGAGTCATGGAATGTGGGACGACTCTTCATACTTTAATCTGAGTTTTTCTTTATCAATGAGTAGACTATATGAAACAAATCACTATTTGAGCATGGCCATGCATTTCATAGTTCTCTTTCAATCAAGAGGCCTATGGATATCACCCCAATACATGGGAGGTTAAATTCCATCTAGATCACTCTTATTTCTCACACGATTCAATCACCTTTATAATCACCTTTATGGTCCAATTAAAGGTGACCTTTGATGATATCAAAGCACATAAATTCTCGTATAGTAATATAATGATTTCAGGTCGGAGGATCATTACATCATTGTCACTATGAGAATCGCTAATGACACTTCGCATAATGCTCCATATAGAATTCTCATGGTGGGTCTGTCCAGTACATCGTTCTCTAACATGTACCTATACATTGACTTAATATCTCATATATTTATGACCAATGAGATTTGGTCATTAGTCAATCCACATACTAGTCTCAATGCATCATTGTTGTCCCATCAACAATGATACTCGACTAGGGACTTTTAAGAATAATGATACTAATTATAATTATATAATCTCATGTTCAAGTCACATACTTGAAATTATAAAATTTGTATCACTATTCTAAGGAATTTTATTATGTTAACATTTATATAACGTAGTAAATAAAATCATAATAAAATCATTCATTTATTCAATCAAATATAATATCAAAATATTAAGCAATTATATCAAATAATTGGCCTCATATGGCACAAACTCTAAAAGTTATATACCATGTATTTGGCGACTCAGAATGGGTGATGTATACCTATTTTGGGGGCGTCACATTAACACCGTTGAAGGCTAACGATAATTTATTCTGCATTTTTTTAGTCGTAATATTTTTTACTGGGCTAGTTGAGCTCACCCTTTTGCTTTCATTGTTCTTTTCAGGAAATAAGAACGTAGCTGGAACTAGTCGGGGAACGGAGTGATGGTCCGAGATGGTGGCTATAATAGTCATCGCTATTTTATAAAATAGTGTGATAATAATTGTAATGAGAACTTCATTTGAGTTTGGATATTGTCTATAAGACAATATTCATGTAAAAACTCTCAGCTACGCTTTTGTCATATTGTAGAAATGAAGTTTGTATTTAAATTTTGTACCATGTATTTGGCGACTCAGAATGGGTGATGTATACATATTTTGGGGGCGTCACAAGATATATACATATCTAGATGTATGTAATTATTGAGATATGTAAACCCCAATTCTTAGGTCTTCCAAATTTGATAAGGAAGACGGAGGAGAGAGAGAATAGAGGAAGGAGATTGAAGAGAGAGAAAAGAGGGAGAAGAAATATAATTTTTTTATTAAATATTATTTTTGTTATGTGTCACAAAAGTAGATAATGTGTTCATGCCTTGTCATCAAATTTAGATGAAGTGTTAATTACGTTAGTCTATGTGGCATGGCCGTTAACGAGAGGAGCATATTTGACTTGAAATTTGTAACGTCAATGGTACTTTTGAAAGAACAAAAAAATTAGAGTGTAATTGAGATATCGGGACAAACAACAGAGGTACTTTTGCACCTTTGCTCATATATATAGGGATATATCCATAACCAATGTTATAAAGATAATATTATTATTATAATAGATCTCAGTCGTTCAGTCATTTACAATACCATAATTTAATTATACCACAATTTAATTATACGGACTAAAAAATTATTCAAAATACTTTTCAAAGTTCAATTTTTTTTTAAAGTTTTCTAGGCTTGACAGTATTAAACTTATGGACAAAGGTGTAGTTACAATTTTGGAAGTCAGCCAACATAAGGAGATTCCATATCCTGTTCCAAACTGATAGAATCGTTATACAATTTGATTTTTGAAATTAAATGATAACATATTAAATTTTGAATTGATATGAATTTATTTAATTTTAGTTGATATAATTATTTTAATTATATAAATATTATTAATCGTAAAATTTATTTTATTTTAAACTTCTATTAATCATAATTATTCTTTTAAAAAAAAAATTTAATATCTTTGTCAAATTAAGTGTATATTTAATTTTGGAACCCACGTCTTACTTATCATTGAATTTTAATCCAAAAGCATATATAATTAAATTTGTATCAGAACTGAGAAGTTTTAAATACTCCTTAAAGAAGAATTAAGAGTAGGGTCAATTTAAATATAAGTTACTTTAAAAGGCATGAGAAATAATGTAGAAATAAAAATAAATTTGAAAGCACATGGTAAGATAACCGTTAAGCCCACACAGAGCAGCGTGACTTTTCATCTGGGCAATCGGACGGCTACAATTTACTAGCCGTTGTTTTTAAAAAGCGAAGAGGGCAATTGCGGACATATATCCGCTGTTTACGACTCAATTTCGCTTATACAGTTCATATTTTATTATTTTTTCCGATGCTCATTTTATTTCTTGGAATTGATTCAAAACCTTAAAGATCGATTTTGCAGAGAATTGAGAGCGTGATTACAGGGAATTGAGAGAGAAAGAGAGAGACATTTTCTAATTAATCACTCAGTCGATTGATTGAGTGCTTTTTCTTTATAGTCTCTCTCTTCTTTGCGAATCACACAAAAGGGTACTTATTTCTACGTAAATTTGATTTGTTTTATTGAAATTTACACTGAGATTTTGATGGGTTTTGATTTTATTGCTCCGTTTTCAATTTTATGATCTGGGTTTTGTTTATGATGAAAGAAAAAGATTGGGGTTTGTTTATTTCTCTCAGTTCTTGATCCTTGGTTCTTCAGTTCTTTATTGATGTCTTTATTTGACTTTCTGCCATTTGATTATTGGGTTTTGATGTTCTTGTTTATGGGGTTTGATTTCTTTCATCAGTTTGTGAGTTGTGACTGAATCTCCTTTTGATTCTCTTGAGCTGTTATTTTCACTTTGAAGGTAGTCAAAATGGCTGGATCAGATGAAAACTGTGTTGGTACCATGAGGCCCTCAAATGTTCAAGGTAGAATGAATTTTAATTAATAGCATCGTGTAGATAAAGTATTTAATTGTTTGTTTATGTTAATAATTTGATGCCTTAAACCCTAATATAAATGTGATTTCTTTGTATTCATTTAGGGGGTTTAAGGGAAGGAAGTGGGAAGTTTACAGGGGGAATTGGGCAAAATAGAAGAGCACTGAGTACAATTAATCGGAATATAGTCGGAGCTGCACCATACCCATGCGCAGTTAGCAAGAGAGGTGGCTTGTCAGAGTAATTTCCGAGACCCTATTTTTTTTGATTTTTTATCAATATGACAATTCCTTTTTAGTACCTAGTCTGATTCTTTGGTCATTTTTATTGTTATTATTGTTCAGAAACCATGCAATTTGTAATAAGAACTTGCCCATTCCGGTGCATCGACCAATAACTAGGTCTGTATGACAACTTCTTCTTGTTGTTGTAAATGTGTTTGTTTTCACTTTTCACATAGGTAGTATTATGTCCTTGTTGATCTTCATGTATAGTGTACTTGTATTTATGTTTTTTGTTTTGTTTTGTTTGGGGGTTTTAGGAAGCTTTCTGCACAAATGGCTAGCAAGCAGCAACAACCATTGGTTGAGGTATAGTACAAGTCTTTCTAACCAGTGAACTTATTCATTAATCTGGAATATTGAAATCGAAGTTTTTTATGACTGATTGCATTGGACAGGAAACTAAGAAACCAGTCCCATCTGTACCAAAAACAAGTGAACTAAAAGACTGTCCCATAATTGATGTGGATGATTACAAGTATGATGATGATTTCCCTGTGCCAATGTTTGTGCAACATTCTGAGGCTATGCTTGAGGAAATAGACCGGATGGTATGTTGATCTTTCTCTAAAATTTGATTTTGGGAAATAATTTTATCAGCCTGGGCAACCTTAATATTATGATTTTATGTAGGATGATGAGGTTGAAATGGAAGATGTAGCTGAGGAGCCACTTATAAACATAGATAGTGGTGATAAGAAGAATCCACTAGCTGTTGTCGAGTATATTGATGATCTATATGCACACTACAAGAAAGTAGAGGTATATCACCTGTAGCTCACATGCTTTTTAAGGAACCTAAGGCGCTCTAATATAGCTTTTTCTGAATTCATTGAGTTTGAGATGTGTTTATTATGTACCAGCTTATCTTTTTAACCTTTTACTATATTGCCTTAAAACTTACAATTTTACTGAGGCCATTCTATTGAGGAATTGGATACTATGACCCAAATATCTTTTTCGAATACTTCAAATACCCCTAGTTCTGTCTCAGAAATATTGGGCATGAGCAGGACACAGTTTATGTATATACTTGTTGTCTAAAGATTCTTGGCATGCTATTAAATATTTGAATTTTCCTAACTTTGGTTGTATGCGTTGAAATATTTTATTAGTATGGGTGGAAGTATTTTTTATATTTTTGTTTTATTTTCAAATTCTCAATGCAGAGTTCTAGCTGTGTCCCACCAAACTACATGACCTGTCAAATTGATATTAATGAAAAAATGAGAGGGATTCTCATTGACTGGCTGATTGAGGTCAGTAATGATTTAATTAAGGTTACAAAATGAAGTAATATGCAGCAGCAGTATTAACTCTAATGAAATGAACAGGTGCACTACAAGTTCGAACTAATGCAGGAGACCCTATATCTGACTGTCAATCTTATTGATAGATTCTTAGCCATCCACCCTGTGGTGAGAAAAAAACTCCAGCTTGTCGGTGTCACAGCCATGCTTCTTGCTTGCAAATACGAAGAGGTTTCTGTTCCTGTTGTGGATGATCTTATCATGATATCTGACAAGGCTTACACCAGATATGAGGTGCTTGATATGGTAAGTTCTACAATCAATGTTATTGTAGTTTTATGTTGTTTTTATTATGATTGGCATATAAAATTCGGATTCCTTGGGTACAGGAGAAGTTGATGGTAAACAGGCTGCAGTTTAACCTCTCGGTTCCAACTCCGTACGTGTTTATGAGGAGGTTTCTCAAAGCTGCTCAATCTGACAATAAGGTTTGTTTGTTAATATTCCAGTGTTTATTTTTAGTTTTGTAGATTTTATATAGCATTAAAAGGCAAAATTCCTAATGAACTTGATTTGAAGCAGCTGGAGCTCCTGGCATTCTTCATAGTCGAGCTTTGCCTGGTGGAGTATGAGATGCTGAAGTTTTCACCCTCAATGTTAGCAGCTGCTGCTATTTTCACTGCTCAATGTACTCTTGGCAGGGCAAAACAATGGAGTAAGACGAGCGAGAGGCACACCAACTACCACGAATATGAACTATTGTAAGCGATTTCTTCCTTGGTTTTTTATCAACTATTAGCAATAATTATATTAAAGAGATTGAGATTAAGCTAAATAATATTGTTTCTTGATTTTGTTAACAGGGAATGCTCAAAGCTGATGGTTGCTTTTCATCAGAAAGCAGCCACTGGGAAACTAACGGGCGTGTACCGAAAGTACAGCACATCTAAATATGGCTATGCTGCGAGATCAGAACCTGCACAATTTCTGTTAGATGCTAGGTTCTAGCAGGTCTCGATATGGTCATTGTTAATGAATGAATGAAGGGTGCAATTGAGCAACTGGGGGTTGGTGTACAATTGAGCAACACAAGTTGCCGTGGTGGTCATTGAACATATATATATATTTCGTAAATGTTCTTGTTAAATTTGCTCTTTGAAACTTTTGTAGCTACTGGTGTTTCCCTAAAATGTTCTACTGAACATGCTAGGAGGATGATGGTGGATGTTGTTTTGTTCTGAATGAATAAGAATGAATTGGAAATGAAGTTATGTTTATTGTGTGAAAGTTCAAGATAAGAATGTTTGTTCTTCACCGGTAAGTCTTTTAGTTGCACTGCCAGAATTTTTAATTGAGATGATATGAAAAGTATGATGTTAATTGTGAAATATAAATTGTCCTGAATAAATATTTTTAAAATTGTCCTAATTTATTTAAAAGCATTTTCTTTCTTATTTTTATTAATTAAATTTAGTTAAACATTTTCATAATTTTGATATTTTAATTTAACATATCTTTGATGTTTTGAAAAGTGTCACTGTTCTTTTTTTAATTTATGTATATTTGTTTCATAAATTTCAAAACTCTTTGGATAAATTATAAAACTAATTTTAATGTGATTTAAATAAAAATAAGTTATAGTTTAATGTGATTTATAAAAAAAAAAGTTTAACTTAAACGAAACAACTTATGAAAAGTTATTTAATTGATAATAATTTATAAATAAAAATAAATCATAAAAATTTTTAAAAAAGACATTAATAAAAAACATATTACTTAAAAAGACAAACTTATAAGTCATGGCCGCCGGACTGATGCTTGGTCCCATTTCATTTCACTTTTATAAAATTATAAACAATATTCCTTAAAAAATGTATTTTAATTTTGAAAGGGGGAGTAATATGAAAAAGAAAACAAAATTAATATAGTTATGAAATTCATATTTCAACCCACGAAATCTTTTACTCTGTTTCTGAGCCAAGCAGATCTTTAGAATTCCAATTTCCAACGCCCAGTTGAAGAGTGATGCGGCTCGTGCGGAGAGACAGACAAATGATGTGAGCGGTCAGCCAACACTCACTACATGACACGCCTCCATTCCCAATTGTCTGAAAATAAATGTTTTATTAACCAGAAAAAGTTCATTCAAATCCAACTCCCAAAAATATCCAATTCAAGGCTGACTAGACTCCCCTGTCATCCTCTGATCTCAATCCAAATACAATTTATTTTTTACTCCCAAAATCATGTCCTTATTTAGGATCTTACAAATACCTATCTATCCATTTTTACTTATTTTACTTCTTTCACCTTCCTTTTTCAATTATAGATAAAGAAAGAAATATCTGAGCAGGTTTTTGTCCAATTTTGATGAAAGAGATGGTTCCATCATCCATGGTTCAATCAGGTAAAGTGACACCCACCATGATTTTCTTTTATTTGTGGATAGAATCCGAGATGGGTTTTTATTTTTTTCTTTCAAAATTTGATCTTTTATGTGTTTAGTTTTCATTTGTAGCTATTATCTTTATATGTCTATATTCGAGCTAAATTTGAGGATATTTGTTATTTGATAAAGAAAGTCTGATAAGGATGTGGTGTAGGGCATCCTTAACAAGTTGTTAGATTCATATCTTAACAGTTGTTTGTGGTGGGCTTCGGATTCTTTCTTAGATGAAGAATTTCTAGCAATTTCCAAGTCTATATCAGGTAGTGGTGTGTATTACTGTTCAAAGATTTTTGGACCTATTTGTTCTTTTAAGTGGATCAGATCGCAGTCTGGGCACGCAATATTTCACATGTTGTGAAGGTGCCAATTTTTTTTTGAATCTGTTTGTTTGTGTGTGTGAGAGAGAGACTTATTTGAGCAAGTTGCCCAGGAAAAATCTCGGTGGATTGACACGAATTTTCTTAATATGTTTGGTCTTACAGTATAACTCTTAAGTGAGTCAAGAAAGCCTGGTTGTCCATAAAAAAAAATGATTGAGAAGAAGCAGAATAAGTTCCTGACTGTGGCACCCTTTGAATGTGCCTGGCGCGATGATTTGAGGTTTAAGGAAGCCGGAAGGGGATGTGTGGCTTTTGATGCTTTTGCTCACAACGATGTCACAGTTGTTTTTCGTGAGCATGTTGGTAGTCAGCATTACCATTACAAAAGGGACAATAGTCCACACTATACTGTGATTATCGGTAGCCATAGGAATCGTAGATTGAAAATTGAGGCCGATGGCAAGACAGTGGTTGATGAGGCAGGGGGCGAACTATGTTGCTCTTCAGCATTTCAGAGTTACTGGATCAGTTTCTATGACGGGTTGATTAGCATTGGCAAGGGAAGGTATCCTTTCCAAAATCTTGCTTTTCAGTGGCTTGACACAAACCCCAATTGTAGTGTTCAGTATGTTGGGCTTAGTAGCTGGGATAAACATGTTGGGTATCGAAATGTTAATGTGTTGCCACTAACACAAAACCATATATCCTTGTGGAAGCACGTTGATTATGGTGAATATGAACGTGAGGATGATGGTGAAGAAGAAATGGAAGATGAAAGCAAGGTTTATGAAAATTGGGGGCTAGAAACTTTTCTTGAGAGTTGGGAGCTATCTGATATGTTTTTCATTGTTGGTAAGGAGGAAAGAGCAGTCCCTGCTCATAAGGTCATCTTGGCAGCAGCTGGTAATTTTGGTTTAAGTATGTCTGTTGAGGATATTATCCAGCTTGAAGATATAACTTATCCGGTTCTACATTCTTTTCTTCAATTCATCTACACAGGCAGAACGAGGGTAATATTCTTTTTCCTGCAAACTTCCTTGCATCTTACTTTCTATCTTTTCCTTGGTTTGGCATAGTTTATTGGATATTTTCAAGTTTCTGAAAACAAAATTTAATATATTTGGTGATAATCTTTATATTTCCATTTTTTCTGGAAGGGTAGAAGCTTGTCTAAGTTTTTAAGGAATCATTTTTCGTAAATGAAGAGAGCCTATAATCATATTCCATAATCAAATACGCCTATCATTAAAGTTCAATGCAAGTCTCTCTGTCTTTCTGCTGTTCCTCCTCATAATTCCCTCTTTGCTTTTAGAACCTATGGAAAATTTCAACTGCATGATTCTACTTTAATACTCATTATAAAACTGCAGCAACGACCTTTCTTTCACTTGAAAATAGGAACTAGCAAAACATTGATTATCCTGTAGTTTTTAACTCTTGAACTTTGAGAAGTCAAAGCTTGTTGAGTATTGTATCCATTCTAGATTTATTAATACTCCATAAATAAATAGATTCATTCTGGCCAATGCAGTCAACCTACATAGAAACACTTTTTAGTTGATTGACAATTGACATTAGTGTATATGGCTCTGTTCTAGCACATAATATATATGTGTATATATATATATATATATATATATATATATATGCTTCTCTTGTCAAAAACTCTCAACTCACTAGGGATTACGTATTTACTTAAACTAGATATGCTAAGGGGCATTTAAATTTCCTAAATATGTGTACATGCCTGATGTAGATTCCAGAGTCACAACTGAGTTCTTTGAGGACCCTGAGCTTGCATTTTGAAGTGAATACGTTGGTGAAGCAGTGTGAAGAAATCATTGAGCGGTTTAAACTCAATAAAAAGTTGTTCGACTCCGGTAAGAATGTAGAAATATTACATCCAAGCTCCCGGCCCCACTGTGGGACAGCCTTTCCTTCCGGACTACCTGGTAACATTCGGAGGCTTAAAGAATTCTTCGTAACTGGGGACTACAGTGACGTGAAAATCTACGTTGAAGGTTATGACCTCTTTTTCCGGTCACATAAACTGATCCTCAGTTTATGGAGTGTCCCATTTACAAAGGTGGGTCAAATTTACGCTTCTTTTTTTGGGTTTGACTCTTTTTACCAGCTACATAATATGTATCTGCAAGTGTGAGAATCCAATTGTTTTAAATTATTCAACCTCCCAATTTCTCGCACAGCATCACTATATCACAATCGTATCACTTGCTGTTACTGGCACACTGTGTGTATACACACACACACACTCACATATAATGGAATACCCTTGTTGTTTGGCCATTTATCTTCAGTTGGATATATCTGTTGCTATACCAGGATCTCTGGGCTGCTTTCTTTCTATTGAAAGTGGGTATTAATTACTCTATTTGATGAAGAATTTATATAGTAGGATGGAATATAATTCTTGTGAATTTTTTTGCAAAAGACACCAACATGCGAGAAGTGGATATGATGGTTTTGTATGGACATAATCGTGGCTTGTTCAATACGAATATAAGGTGGCTAGTATGGGAATCCTTGTATATATACACAGGCATATAGTCATATGGTCCTTAGTAAAAAAATTTAAAACCCACCTCATCTTCTAAATTTTAATCTCTTTAAGCACTTAGAGTACCCTTCTATTGACTGTAATATGTTCCATGTAGCTACAAATGTAGGCTGGCTTTATATTTACCAGAAGTATGGTGGACGGAAGAAGATTTTTTTTTCCTACAGACTTATTTTACACTTTTTTATGACGAGGTTATATATCTATTGGTATTTTATAATCAACCTATTTAATGGAGAAATGAATTTGCAGATGTTCACCAATGGAATGAGTGAGAGCATTTCCTCAGAGGTTTTCTTAAAAGATGTCTCACTCGAAGCATTCAAGATTATGCTTGAATTCATGTACAGTGGGGAACTCAACAAGGAAGATACCATGGATATTGGTATCTTGCTACTCCAGCTTCTTCTATTAGCAGATCAGTTTGGGGTTTCTGTTCTTCATCAGGAATGCTGCAAAACGCTTTTAGAATGCCTCTCAGAGGTAGTTTTTTAATCCTTATCTAGTCATATGGTTTAGTTTATCAAATATACATATTACAAGACTTTTTTTGTCTCTTTTTTTTTTGTACACCTTGTTCTAAAGTGCTAGTTGATGACAAGAAATAAAAGAGCGGAGAAGTGTTGAGGATTCGGACTGTTTGAACAAGAAGAGATCCATTTTAAAGTGATGAATTATTAGATATTGTTAGATTTATAAATGGGCCCAAAGTCTAGTACATAAAGACATTAAGCTTTCTAACTCAAAACCAACCAATTGGCAATGAGAAGAGTTGGCCCAAGTCATTATAAACTAGACATATTTTCTCAAGGTATTCAATATGGGACAAGATATTATATACTCTACCACTCCCCCTCACGTGTAACCCAATGTATTGAGAGTTGCACGTGGACCTAATGAATATGAAGACTCATACAAGATAAGCAAGTCCAGAAGAAGCTAGTCACAAGACAAGCTCGGAAGGAATCTAATAAACTACAAGCAACTATTGGCCCAATTGATAAAGTGGTACTAGTTAAGAAATGGGTAACTTTAATCCTTAATAAATGAACTGCAAGTGGGTTAAAATGAAGGCTAAGAAGAGTGTTTAATTAGGCCCAAGGATAGCCCGCTCTGATACCATATAAGATTTATAAAATATGCCCAAAGTTTGGTATATAAAGACATCAAGCTCTATAACTCAAAACTAATTGGCAATGAGAAAAGTTGGCTCAAGTCATATAAACTAGATATATTTTCTCAAGGTGTTCAATGTGGGACAAGATATTATATACTCTTAACATATATTGATACTTCTCATCTATATATTATATGCAGGGATGGAGTCTCCTTATGGAAGAAGGTCAAACAACGAGTTTTTCTATTATGCACAAGTTTAAATGGAAGACGAAGCAAACACTAATGGAAAAGTAATAGGTTGTTTCTTTAGCTAACTGGTGAACTTTATTGCAGGATTCAGTGTGCCCAATCCTTCAAGTGATTTCATCCATTCCATCATGTAAACTTATTGAAGAAACATGTGAGAAGAAATTTGCAATGCACTTCGATTATTGTACAACTGCAACCATTGACTTTGTCTTGCTAGATGAGCAAACTTTTACCAATATTCTCCAGGTGGGTTCTTATTTTTAGGATAAATTGGTTTTTGTAAAGGATTAGTGTTGCTGTATCAGCTCATTCTCTCTCTTAAAGGCTACGATTCTGGTTCAATAATTTAAATATGGAAGTTCATTAGTATAAGAAGATGCAGAAAATCTTGGAATTCAGAAAATAAAAATTGTGGAACAAATGTAGAAATATCTAATTAACTTCATTTTGTTTTCCAGAAACTACTAGTTGGGTAGATATTTGGTCTTTATCTGGTGGGTAGCTGTTGCTATCCAAATACAATATTGCACAGTTTGGACCAACTTCCTGGTGGAAGTTAACTAGAATTTTCTTAGGTTCTAGGCCAAACAATTAAACTTGTGTAATGTATTGATTCAGATACTAAGGTATCCGACATGTATAAGATGAGCAGCAGATGAATCATCCTTGATTTATTTTTTCTTTCTCTTTGATGCATATCGTGGAAATGTGTGTTATAATGAAGTGTGGTTTTGCAGCATCCAGATTTGACAGTAACATCTGAAGAGAGAGTTCTCAATGCAATCTTATTGTGGTGTTTAAGGGCAAAAGAATTGTATGGTTGGGAGGTCGTTGAGGAAATGATATTAAATTCAACACCTGAACTTCTTTTTGGGGAGAGGCTTCAGTCTGTTGATAACTTTTTACCTCTAGTGCGCTTCCCATTACTACCATATCCCTTGCTTAAGAAGGTAAGGATCTAGCTCTGAAGGTTTCTGAGCTAGTTTTTGAAGCTACCTGTTCTTGAAATGGATAATCATTTTCTATTTGGATATTGTAGCTCGAATGTAGTAAGCTTAGCAACCACATTCCTACACTTGATTATCTGGTAAGAAGCAGTATCTGTTCTCATTGCAACTACATTTTTGTACAGAAGTTTCATATGACTAGGTTCTAATTTCTCTCATTATTTTTCCCTGGGATAACGAAACAGGTGAAAGAGGCTATCAGTTTCTTAGAACTTGGGTTAGCAAGCCCAAAAAAAGATCTAAAGTAAGTATCAGTTGGAATACTGCAGATATATAGTATGTTCTCATTGTGATGTTAATTTCTTATCTAGTATCTTGGTTATTCTATATGCTTAACATAAGAACATATATTAAACTGTACTTTATATGCAATATATTGGGATTAAGAAGTTGACATTCAAAGGGCTATCAGGTATCCCTTCCCCCCAACCTCAACACCAAAACCCATGAAGCAAGTCCCAGGGATAGAATTACCCATTTTGTGTTTACCAAATTAACTCCTACATTTTTTAACATTATGATGATTATATGTTTTATAGCCTTATGTAGGATTTTATAGATAAGATTATGTAATCATGTTTCTTATGTGAACGATTTAGGTTGAACTTTTTTGAATTCTCCAACCCAAAATTGGACTTTGTTTTGAGATAGAATGAAAAATTAGACTGAAGCCACACTGCCAAATTTTTCTTTTCCTAGTTGTGTGATGCTGCTATACAACAGTTTTAGTGAAAGTCTGCGTAGTACTCGCCCAACAGTTTTAGTGAAAGTCTGCGTAGTACTCACCCCCTCCATTGTGACAAAAGTAACTGCTTCCGGATGCAACTGATGGAGGTGAATGTTGTGTCTTTATGATGGTAGGGTTGTGTTGCTATTTGCTAGCTCTGCTTTTGAACCCTTTTTAAAATCTGTTTTATAATGTTGTTAACTTCAAAATGGACTATGGAGAGCATTGTAATGAGAGTTGTGGGTCATGTAGACATCTCCCATCATCTGTTAACAAATGACTGAAGCTACATTTATAATGAAAGGTTTCAACATAGGCGATCTAGTTTTAGGGAGCTCCAGTACATCTGCGATGGAGATAGCAATGGAGTTCTGTACTTTGCTGGCACATCTTACGGGGAACATCAGTGGGTAAATCCTGTTCTAGCTAAGGTAAAGTCCTTAGACAACTGTTTTGCTCTGTTGATATTTCAATAGTAGCCTTTAAAAGTTTGATCACTTGTACTCCTGATTTGCATGTTTCAGAGAATCACTGTAACTGCCAGTAGTCCTATTTCAAGATTTACTGATCCTAAGGTTTTGGTATCAAGGACTTACCAGGTATGACCTATAATGGATCAACTTACTGCAAATATCTCTCTTTCACCTGAATTCTCTAGGACCAAACAAACTAAAATTGTCATGTGTCAGGGTACATCCTTTGCTGGGCGTCAGATTGAGGCTGGAAATATTAGTTCTTGGTGGATGATCGACATTGGACAAGATCACCAGGTTCCATCTTTGTACTTATTATCTTGAGGACAACTTGTTGAATGCCACTACTGAAATTAAATGCCCTGAATCTTTTCAAAATACATGCTTATAGATAAAAATTAATGATTGATTTATCTATTATTGTCAACAATTTTCAACTGTGAAGAAGCTCCAGTGTTTTGAGGATGTTATGCCTTTGAGAAAAGGTCTCACTATGTGCTCCATAATTTCTCATGATTTTCAATATTTAGTAAATAATATATTGGAAAAGAGTCTAGTATTTTGCATGTGCATGAAAAAAAAATTTGATAGTTTGTTTTTCAACTTGGTAGGCTCCCTTGCACATTGAGATGCAATTGGTTGGGGTTCTAGTTGGAAACTGACCAAAATTTTAACTTTAGGGATAAATTAGGGTGCATGATAGCCATGCACCTAAGATTGTGTCAACGGTTGCAGTTAGAGCTTGGTTTTAGCATTGGGTGAGACTATGTTGCATGATTCTTTTGCTGGGAGGGAGTTAGTTAATTTGAGAATAAGAAAAAGCATGCTTGAGTATGCAAGTGCATTTGTGTATAAGCGCGAATAAAAGAATTGATGGCCTTCCAACCCTAGAAAGAATTAAAACAGAAAGATTGCGTTATGCACTACAAGTAATAAGATACTGCCTAGTTTAGTTGGATTGATCACTCTCTCTCTCTCTCTCTCTCTCTCTCTCTCTGGGCTTGATTTAATAAGAACTGAGTTTCTCACTCTTTGATTTTGGAAAGAACCTGGTAGAAGCAGATTAAGTTCCTGCAGGAATTGAGTGGGATTTTTATATTTTCTTATTCTTGATGGGGTTTACACCAGAAGAAACGACTTACCTGCTCACAAATTTGATCTGCTATAGATAATAGAGTGACTAGAAAGATAGCTTATCGTAAAGAAAAGGAGAAAGAAACATAATGGCACTTGTTATGTGCAATTATTCTCGATGGGTTTGCACCATTTTATAATTTCTGGTGCTTGTAATGTGTAATTTTTTACTGCTTGATTGTTTTTTGTTTTCATTTTTTTGCCGTGAAAAGCTAGCTAGAGTTCCTAAAGGCGACAGCTAAAGAATGCTTGGGCTTTTTGCAATTTGTTCCCATATTTACTAAATTTGAGTAACTTTTTCCTATTCAGCCTTCTGATTTGAGATATATTGGCTGGTTGATGTAGCTTATTTGCAACTATTACACTTTGAGACAGGATGGGTCGAGGGCCTTCATAAGGAGCTGGAATTTACAGGTAAATCATATTTTTTTACTTATTTAAATTAACCATTGGTGACAAATGTCTTGATGGTTAAAGTTAACAATCAAATTTATGAAACATGTATCAGGGATCCATTGATGGAAAGAACTGGACAAACTTGAGAGTATACGAGAACGACCAAACTATGTGCAAGCCTGGTCAGTTTGCTTCGTGGCCCATTAACGGCCCCAATGCTCTCCTTCCATTCAGATTTTTCAGAGTTTGTTTGACGGCTCCCACCACAGATGATATTAACCCTTGGTCATTTTGCATTTGCTTCTTGGAACTCTATGGCTATTTCCGCTAACTTGAAAGTGTAACAAGCTGTTAGCATAGTTGTTTTCGACTACGTTACAACTACCAAGTTGTGAGCAAAACACATGTCGATGGACTAAAGTCCTTTTTTCTCAATCTCCTTTTGAGTAATCCACTGGTGTCATTGACCAAACGTATTTCAGTTGCAGTTTATGCCATAACTAGGAAAGGAAAAAATGAATGTTACGTCTAATGTGGAATTTGGAGAAAAATGAGCCTCTTCTGTTGATCAACTATAGAGTTATGCTGCTTGGGGCTGGTAGGTTATGGTGCAAATGTACTAGTTGAAGACTATAATTATAGTTTTGCTTCCATTGAGGTCTTAGCCCCAGAGCCCCCCTCCTCCAGGTATGATACTGGACCAGGAAAGGTTCAGCCACAGGTAAGATGATGGTTAGAATTGGACCAACAGCAGTATGGCTCATTAAAAATTTAATAATATAACAGAAATTTAAAATACTAATAATATAGTTCTGAAAAAATAGAATACTGCCCATGTTCCAATCTCTCTAAAAGAAAATTTTATTTTTTAAATTTACTTGAAATGTAGTAGTGGTGGGCCTGGTGGCATAATGGTATTCAACATACTTGGAATATGACATTTGTTGTGCTTTAGTTCATGATAAAATATGCATAACTGTAGTGGAAAATATTCTTTAGAAATAAATAGGTTATTGTTACATTTATATTCTACCTATGACCATGTACTTTGCAGAACTTTCGCTTACAGTTTAATTTGACAATTTTTTTTTTATTCTTAATTTAGTTACATTTAAATTTTATGTCATTTTGCATAATATCTTGATTTTTTTGTTGAAAACAATATTTTTCAAAACCTTTAAAATAACTCAAGAACAGCTCATGACAAACTTTAACTTGGCTCAACCTTATAGATGCTTCGGCTTGGCTCTTTAAACTGTGAATAATGCCGAGACTTGGTTGCGAGATAATAAAATAACTTAAAAAATTTATTTAATATTATAATCCGATCTTTTATTATAAAAATGATAACATTTGATAATAAAAATATAACTTAACTAACCAACTATATATCTTATTCTATCCAACTATACTCAAATCTACCAAATATAATCTCTTTGTTAATAGTAACAAGTGTGTAATAATCCAAACATTAAATTTTAATATCTTTATCCAATCCTTAAAACCCTAAACTAAATAAATATAACATGAAATTATTTTAAACTATCTCATAAATAATCTCATTCAAAACAAACATGTTATTAAAATTACTTAATTCTAGGATTAGTACTCTTGAAATTATAATCTATGAAAATATCCCAAAATTATAATTATTGCAAACAAACATAGCCTTAGTTTAACACAAACTGATTGATTGCATTCATAAAATCAGTTATAACAAAGCAAGACTCTCATATTGGTTGGCATTCAAGAGAGAGCCCACAGGGAACACCAAATCTACAGCTACGAACTTCAACAAATTTGCCACACTACTATGGATCATGGTGCATAACTAGTAGCAGAGGTACCCACCCCCAAGTTATAACAATTTGACGCTGAAAAGAAAAGCCGCATCTTGATGATCTCAGGCAGGTCAATTAATACCAAAATCTGGAAAATCTTGGCTTATCTAAATCATTGAAATAAAGTAGACAGCATCAGTGATCTAAAAGATTGCTTCCATCAGAGATATTTAAATCATCCTTCAGTGAAAGTTACTGTCACTGTTTATACACCAACTCTCAAGTTACAAAATCAAGGATCTAGGGAAAGTAATTACTCAAGCAAACAGCTATAACGAAAAATCTTCAGAGCAAGAAGGAGTGCATCCCACTTGAACAATATAGTTACCTCCGCATTGGGGGTGCAACGCCCCTACCAGGAGGAGCTCCACGACCAGCTGCCTGAGCCTGCACAAGGAAAAAGATTCAATATTCAGGTCACTTTCCACCATGTGGATTAAACAAGTTCTGCAACAATTTTATAATTGATGGATGCATGTACTTTGAAACAACTAGGGATTTAACAGCCTCATACAATGCTTTTTTTATCAGGAACACAAAAATCAACAGATACCACCATGTAGCAATTAGAGTGATCTGTCCAGTAGGTTCAAAGCAAACTCATTTCCCCTAAAATTTGTTGGTTCCTCTGGTACTATGTTATAGGTGTCATATGATAAACAACACTTTTCAATCGAATACCACTCTTACTATATAAGAATACCACAAAAAAACAAAACACTTACTCTAGCTCGCATCCCAACAGCACGACCCCGGCTAACTCCAATAGAAGATCCCTTACCCTGAGATAAAGTCAAAAAAAAGTTTAGAACATAAAATAAGAAATAAACACAATTAACACATAAACAAGACGAAGATACCTTAATTCTGGCTTCCAGACGCTTGAACATTGGAGCATTCTTAAGCATGTCAGGGATCACCATAAACCTGAAAGGTTTCAACTAACTTTCAGATAAATGTTTCAAATTAATGTAGTCTAAAAAACTAAATCATCTTAAATAATGATTACTTACCTGACTTTGCTGCCTCGGATAAAAACATGCTCAAGTTGTGAGACCTTTCCATCCTGCAATAAATTGACCAGAATGAGTAATTGATAGAATCAAACGAACAGATCATGACACAATACATTTACAAGAAGATAGGGTTAAATGTAGTGTTCCTAATGCCTCCCCAACTCTCTCTCTTTAGGTACCATAAGCAATTGCAGATATTTTTTCGTGAGATTTTCTGAAATAGTCGGTTGCTCTTGTTCGGGGAATATGATGTCATGTCTAACTCATAATAGTCTTTATTCATTATCTCAATACTAACACATTTGTTCCTTACTGTTCCACATATATTAGAGCTCTACTCAATACATGCATAAAGATAAGGAAAACTGGCAATCTATTTAACAATTTAATGCAATAAACAATTTATATTTAGTTATTTAATCCAAGTGCAAGCACTAATAGCTTTAGGTGCATATAAAGTGATTGCAGATGATTATAAACCATTTTCTAGCATAAGGCTGATGAATCAAGGATTCTGCATAACACAACACATGGTGTCGCTAAACGAACGTCAAAGCTGCAGTACCAAAAACAAATGATTGTAGAGATTGCAAATCAAAAACATCAGAACAGTAATGTGAAGTCGTGAACACAATGCAGGGAAATAGTTAGAATATATGAAATACAGTGCAATCAAAATCATATCAAATATTTGTAAATAATCAGAGAACAAAGTAAGCAAACACAAAATGATCCATATTGAGTGGCATATCCAGTCATGTATCACACTTGTGTCTTAATTCTTTTTAAATCTTAGTGTTTTGTGGTTCTTCTTTTATTTAGTCACACTCAGAAAACAAACCGGAGAGCTAATCATATCATAGGATATCTCACGAAAATTAAACAACAAGCCCTGAAATTATAAACAAATACAGGGCATTAAACCCCACGAATTAAAAAAACAAAATAAATTGAGTTGGGGAATAGGGCAAGTCTGAGATCCAAATAATTGTCATCAATCCTCAAAACAAAAGAACATTAATCATCCAGTTTTAAAAAATTCGTAACTACGAGAACTGGAAAGAGCAGGCAAAACACTCCAAACCCAATTACTCAAAATAACATGTTAATTCTAATTTCTTAGGAAACAAATCATCTAGGGTTTACCAAAGCCACAAAAGAAGCACTGAATGAAAAAGATGATTAGACACAAAATTACCCTGCAAATTAAACCAAAAGCACGTTTTAGATCGATAATTAGGAAAAAGATGTACCTTAGCCGTGTAAGTTATGTTTTCGAGTTGGCAATTCCAGTTATCTTCGCACTCGATCATGCTTCCTCTGTAGAGCTCACCACTCTTCAGTTCTACGGTCACAATGTGACCCGCTGCCTCGTGTAGAAGCTTCACCGGTATTCCTAAGCTCCTACTCATGGCTATGGCTCTTCTCTCTGGAAACCCTTCTTGATTTGTCTGTAAAACCCTAACTAAGCTGGACTTTGCTCAAAAGCGGGATGAATAGGGAGTTGTTTTACTAATTTATATTATATCCGAATGCCCGAATTTTAATTGTGTTACCCCGCCCACCAAAAAATGATGTAAATATATAAATAATCATGTCGTAGTTACAAAAAAAAATATGAATATAAAAAATATAATTATATTAAGTAAAAAGATAGGTGAATGACAACAATATAATTGTTTTAATTATCATATAAAAATATTATTATTTTGTGTAATTAAATACATTCTTTCTTCATATTATATAATAAAAAACATACTTTATAATTTTTCAAAATATTATTATTATAAATGACACATTACACAAGTGAGGTGTGCATTGCATTCTGTGCCCTGTAATATTATATAAAAAAATATGAATAATGTTATGGTGATATCGATAAATTAGATAAAAAAATTATGTATAAAATGATGCGTTAAATTATAATTAATAAATACTTCACTATATATATGATAGGTACAATTGTTATAATTAATTACAGTCACATACATCATTTTTTATACTATTTTAGTACATATTATTTAATCATCAAATTGTTATATATATATATATATATATATATATATATATATATATATATATATATGGTATCATCAAGTCATACACCCTTTATCTTACTTACCCACGTGCTACTCACCTCCCTTTAGCGACAGTTGGTTAATACAATAGTAAATACATACTTTTAGCTTGACGCTATATATTGTCCGTCGCTAAAAGTATAGATAACGATTATATATTGAAAAAGCAATCATGCCGTCGTCATTAAAAAAGGTGAAAGACGGTGAAAGATAATGGTATCTTATTAATAATCGCTGATATATATATATATATATATATATATATATATATATATATATATATATATATACTATCAGGGATCTTAAGCTCACCCTAACTCAAGCTTTTCCTTTAGCGACGAAACCCAACTTCAGTTATCTGACCAGTCGTTATATCTTTTAATGACGCTATATGTTGTCCATCGCTAAAAATATAAATATATGCTGTATTATGATCCTCAATTTGAATTAATGCGAGACTGTCTTTCAACCATCTCATATTTCACAAAAAATATATATATATAGGTAATGACATAATTTTTAAAAAAAAAAAAATTATTCGCAAGAATTTTTATAATATCAACAACTAATATTTGTGCACAAGTTTTTATGAATAAAATCAAAACATTTGTAAAATTTATAAAATATATTTTAAAACTTAAATTGTCAAATATTTATTAAATAGTGATGTAGTTGATTATAAACTTATAAATACTATTATTTTAAAATTACTATTTTTGTAAGTATGCCAAATGGAATTTTTTGTACACAAGAAAATAGTAGTATTACTTTTTAGAACTGTTTGTACTATATCAAGGTCATAGTTGTTACATCTTTCATTCAATTTTTAAAAACATATTTAAATTGTGTGAAGATGTAAATGATAAAATATAATAAATTTTTCTTTTTATTCTTTTATTTTATTAATATACATACATAGCTATTTAACATTAATTTAAATTTATAACCATATATACCTACATTTCTATTTCTTATTATAAAACTTCCAACTTTTATAATTGTTTTTTTTTTGTGATTTTGGCTCACACTTTATCTTTGAAATTCTATTTACATTGGATTATTTTTTTATCTATTCTACCAAAATATGTGAGGAGAGAATACGTGATTATTTTTCTACATAAAATGATATATATATTGTGAATATTTATGTTCATTTTAGAACTTTTTTAAAAAGCATTTAACAAGTGGGGTCATCTTATAATCTTACCAATCTCATCTATTTATAAGTTTCGCAATTGTTACTTTTTTTCTACCCAACTACACGAGGAGAGAGAAAAAAATATAAGGAAAAAAGACGTAGTTGTGCAATTATTAGTAGTTATCCAATAACTATTGTTTGAACAGGATCAAGTTATCATGATGTTAACTTTATGTTAAGTTGATCAATTGACAATACAGTAGTCACCTGTATAGACAGATCATATTTTAACATGCCTGTCAATAATATATTGATGAATTGATCAATATTAACTTCACAGTAACCAGTGTGTGGTTTGCCATTATATTGTCAATGAAGATAACAACAATAAATTTCTCAAGATAACAACAACAATGGGGAAGTGGCAAACAAAGTCGTACGAGCGGGAAAATAAAGATTTGATATTTTCATTTTGATTGCACACGGACGGTGCGTGTTAGTTCACGTGGCATGTAAAGAAAAAAGCATAATAAATATCCCTTACTTCCTTGTGCAATCAAACAAAATCATCGAAAGGGACGAAAGGTACGAAACAAATGCTCTTTTTCTTTTCACTGATTTTTAATTGTTATAAATAGTAGAAGTACTATGAATTATTGAAGTTAATTAATTCAAGTTTATCATAATGCCTGCCCCTCATTCGCTTTTGACGGTTATAATTCATTTCTTTGATCCCTTTTATATAGCTTCCTTTCCTCCTTTCTCACTCCACTTCACAGTTCATACAAATATATACAAGAGTGTTAAGAGAGAGATAATGAGATAGAGGAAGATTGAGAGGCGAATTGGGGGAAAATGTATGGTTCTTTGGGTCTTCTCTTTAAACCTGCAATTGGGTCTTTAACACCCTTTTCAACTAAAGTATCTTCAACGGTAATTTCAATTTGTTTCTATCATTTTGAATTATTTATTTTTTACCCTTTTATTGTCGCATTTATGGACTCGGATTTGTTCATTTTCTATGCATTACTGCAAGCTAACAAGTCATGAGGTCATTTTGAAGTTGAATCAATGGTTACTGGAAAGTTTATAAGTGTGTTTTTTTCTTCGCAATAGCATTTTATGTATCTCATATTTTTATTTATGACCATTTGTTGTTTGGGTGTTCTTCTTTGTACAGTAGTTTTAATATTCAGATGAATTTTGACATTTTGTCATGTAATGTTGTAACCTTCTTGCCCGCAGTTCTTTTATTCTTGAATCTTAGTACTAGATTAGTCACTTTTTGCCCAAAAGGGTACTGAAGTTTTATGGAATTAAACTTACTAATTACTGGTAATGGAAAAATTATGTACGTTTTGAACACAATGTTTGAAAATTTGTGACACACAGGTGCTTTATTTATAATTCAGTCAAGTCATTAGGTGCAAATTGGCCTACAAATAAAATCCTCTTTTTCCAAATGAATTATAGGTGAAACATAATATTAGTCTCAACATTGACAAATATCGATCTCCTTATGATGTTGTAACTATAGTCATGTCTCTCAACTAGGAACATCTCCACACAGTCAATTAGTAACATGGTCACCATATATTGTTGATGCAGTACTTTAAAAAAGGTAAAAGAAGAAAAAATAATGTTAGAGATAAAAGTCTTTGTAACCATTTAATTGGAAGGAATTAGACTTCAACTGTTTTCATGGAACAATTACCATATGCGCTTGTCATGGATGCAATCATACCAATCAACTAATATTGGTGATGGACTCGTGGTCTTTGGCCACAAAAGAGTTAGCTCCTTCACGTGGATGCCCCAAACATTTCATGGACTGCTTTACCACAATTTTAATGAAGTTCTGCTTCTTCACAAAACATAGCATTGAATTGAAATAAGTGTGCTATAATTAGCATATCAAGGGAACTATCCAACTCAAATCTTGAAGCCAAACTTTCTCTGATCTTTTCATTTACGATGGACATCCTTTACAACATTATTTGCAAAGGTCTTGCATCAAAGTTTAAGTCAAAGAAACCCACATAAGATTTAGCCCTTATGATATGGGCTCAACCAAACGTGTATGTATAGTAATATAGTTTGTAGAGCCACTTGTGTTAATTATGAAAGTCATGTTGAATTATTCACCCAATTACATAGTGGAACCTCTTTCTTTTTTCTTTTCTTTTTTCCATTTTTATGATTGTTCTAAATTATCCAGGAATCCTTCGCAGGGATATAAAATGTTTCTTTTTACTTTTTTGCATTTTACTAACCTGTCATCTTCACATTTAACTTTTGTGGTTATCTGGCAATCCAAATAATTTCTTGCCTGATTCTTTAGCAGGCTTCAAGGAATAACTGGTCTGTCGCATCTCAGAAACCAGCTGGATTTATCCTTGGACCCGGAAAATTACTTGAGGATCGACATATTTTTCATTCTCGAAGAATCTCAGCATACGAGAGGGTATGATTCAGAAAAAAATAATAATGATGTGTAATAAAAATTAGATGGGTTTTTGAAGTAAAATAATTGTTACAAATGTAAGCAATTTCTATCCATCAGCTTGTCAGTTTTTTTTCTTGTGTGGAAAATTGAAGTATATTATGGTCCATTAACTTACAAGTGTTTTGGTGGTGTGGTATGTCAAACAGTTAAAACTTAGCAATCGTTTGAAGCAATTTTTTCTTATTTGATTAACATTTTGCTCATGGTGGAGTAAGAAGTATAATATATCTATAAACTCAACTTGTCACAAAATTCATATGCTTTAATTGCGTGCACTATCTCTAAAATTCCACAGCTAATATATGGACATTTAATATGGTGCATTCTCCTCATCAGTTGGAACACAGGTCTGCTATTTCAGCTGTTTTGACTGATGAAAACACAGCCATGAACATAGACACTGAAACTGTCAGTGTCATGGATCTGGACCAAGGCTTGGGACCATATAAAGATCACTTTGGATACAGAATGAAGAGATATATAGAGCAGAAAAAGCTAATCGAAAAATATGAAGGAAGCCTTGAGGATTTTGCGCAAGGTAATGATGGAAAACCAGCAAGGCATGTCCATTTCTTGTTTTCCTTTTTGATTCATACATGAGAAGATTTGAGAATTTTCCTACAACTCAAGCACACCCTTTTGAAATGTTGAAATTTTTATTTTGAGCTTCTATTGAAACTGGTTTTTTCCATTGGTCTATATGTTGAGTTTTAGATGCGCTTTTATATTCCAATAGTTTACTTCTGACCATTCTTGCTATTATGGTAGGTTATTTGAAATTTGGGTTTAACAAAGAAAATGGTGGAATTGTGTACCGTGAATGGGCCCCTGCCGCTCAGTAAGTTCCTCAGCTTACAGAAATGCATTTGTAGTCCCAGGTAGTAAGTATTTACTTTGGTGTTGATTTATCTATGATGCAGAGAAGCACAAATTATTGGGGACTTCAATGAATGGGAT
Source organism: Panax quinquefolius (assembly GCA_020205615.1). Lineage (NCBI taxonomy): Eukaryota > Viridiplantae > Streptophyta > Magnoliopsida > Apiales > Araliaceae > Panax > Panax quinquefolius. Next base: position 152,310,943 of record CM035155.1, on the reverse strand, counting down.
GGTTCCAATCACAAGATGGTTAAGAATGAATTTGGTGTTTGGAGTATCAAGATTCCTGATTCTGCTGGGAAGGCAGCCATTCCGCACAATTCAAGAGTCAAGTTTCGATTCAAGCATGGTGATGGTTTTTGGGTTGACCGAATCCCAGCTTGGATAAAGTATGCTACTGTGGACCCAACAAAGTTTGCCGCACCTTATGATGGTGTGTACTGGGACCCACCTCCTGCAGAAAGGTATGATTTACTCCCTCCGTTCCATATTAAATGTCCTAATTTCTTTTTTAGGATGTTCCAAAATAAATGTCCTATTTCTATATTAGTACTACTATATTTATCATATTTTTCCTCTTATACCCTCATAATCTATTTAATATACTTATTGGGAATGTGTGAGTTACAAAAAAAATGTATCTAGAGAATTAAATGACATAGGAAAGAGTAATTATTAGGGTCATAGAAAAGTAAAAAAGCAATTATTGGGGTCATAGAAAAGTGAAAAAACAATTATTGAGGTCATAGAAAAATGAAAAAGTAATTATTGGGGTCATAGAAAAGTGAAAAAATACTTCAATTAAAAAGTAATCTAAAAGGGTAATTTAGGTAAAAGAAAATTTTATTAATCAGCGTGCCGAAACTAATTAGGACGTTTATTTTGGAACGGAGGGAGTACTTACCTTTTATTGAACTCAATTCAAACCCATTAATATATTTCATAGAGAAAGGTACATACTATTCATGTTGTACTGTTTCGCAGTTTGAACATGTCCAATATCTTCCTTGAGAAACAAAACAATATTCAAAGTGCCGGATTCCAAGGAATCTACTATTATGAGGCAGAATGGCCTAAACCCTTTATTTGTTGCTTGTCTCCATCTTTTAAATTATCACATGGTCTAAAGAAAATAGTGGAACACAGTTTGCCATCATGAAAACTAGGAATTTTGAACTTGCATTTGAGAAATCTACTATATAATTAAAAGAACGGTGACATGTCATTCATCTGTTATAAATCGAAGAGTACTAGAAGCCAGTGGTCGACTGACTTATTTATTCTTCGAGCATGCAGGTATCAGTTTAAATACCCTCGTCCTCCAAAACCTATGACACCGCGGATTTATGAAGCTCATGTTGGGATGAGCAGTTCAGAACCCCGTGTGAATTCATACAGAGAATTTGCAGATGATGTCTTGCCTCGTATTCGTTCTAACAACTATAACACAGTCCAGTTGATGGCTGTGATGGAACATTCGTACTATGCGTCATTTGGATATCATGTTACAAACTTTTTTGCTGTGAGCAGTAGGTCTGGGACCCCTGAGGACCTTAAATATTTGATAGATAAAGCACATAGCTTAGGTCTACGGGTCTTGATGGATGTTGTTCACAGCCATACAAGTAATAATGTCACTGATGGCCTTAATGGCTTTGATGTTGGCCAAGGTTCACAAGATTCGTACTTCCATTCTGGAGACAGAGGCTACCACAAGTTGTGGGATAGCAGGCTTTTCAACTATGCTAACTGGGAAGTTCTCCGTTTCTTACTATCCAACTTGAAGTGGTGGCTGGTGGAGTTCAAATTTGATGGGTTTCGATTTGATGGAGTAACATCAATGTTGTATCACCACCACGGAATCGACACGGCGTTCACAGGGGACTATAATGAGTATTTCAGTGAGGCAACAGATGTTGATTCAGTGGTTTATTTGATGCTGGCTAATAATTTGATCCATAATGTCCAGTCAGATGCAATTGTGATCGCCGAAGATGTTTCTGGTATGCCTGGACTAGGTCGGCCTGTCTCCGAGGGAGGAATTGGTTTTGATTATCGTCTTGCAATGGCTATCCCTGACAAGTGGATTGATTACTTGAAGAACAAGAAAGATGAAGAGTGGTCCATGGAGGAAATATCTAGGAGTTTGACTAATAGGAGATACAGCGAGAAGTGTATAGCTTATGCTGAAAGTCATGATCAGGTATGCATCTTGCCATGTGCGTCGAATGTCAAGTTTCAAATTAATATGGTAGCATACCATTGATCTCTATGAAACAAAAACAATTCAAACCTGATGGCTCAAATCAGAAAGTATATGGAACACATATTTCATTGCTATATCATATATGCTATACCTTCTTGCTGATATTGATATCACCTGGTAAAATCTATATTTCTCCTTATATATTTATTTTGGTTGTACTTTACATATTATGTGCAGGCTATAGTGGGAGACAAGACTATTGCATTTTTGCTAATGGACCAAGAAATGTATTCAGGCATGTCCTCTTTAGTAGCTGCTTCTCCAGCTATTGATCGAGGAATCGCACTTCACAAGGTATTTTCCTCTTGTTCTTATTGATTGTCTTGTGTAGACTGAACTCTGGTTTCTCTCTTAAGTCTGTTGCTGGATGCTCTTCCTTATCTCTAGCTTGTATATTTTCTATATAAATATATGCTCACAGTATCAATAAGAATATTAATACAATTGTTATTCTTCTCAAACTGTTTTGGCTCCTTTAGCTATTGATCCGATCCTAAACCTGTCTTCCTCTTTATTGATTTTTTTTTTTCATCATGACAACCACATCTTCCTTTCCTAGCCAAAACAATCTTATTGTTCTCAACTCAACACAATTGCATCGGCTTTTCACTACTTCTTGTTCTATTCGCTAGAGGCGTGGAATCGCCAGAAAAATTATTATGCTAATCCATCATCCTCTAAGTTAGTGGGCCTAACCGATCAACTCCTCTAAAGCGAGGAACAAGATCTATCATCAATATCTTGCTTTCATTCACAGATCGCTGATGAACTTGCCATTATCAAGCTCACCAAGATTTCACCCACCAACCTCATTCTTTCATGTTCTCAATGGAGTCGACCTGACCAAGGAACTCGCCACGCGAATTAGAGCACGCCGACAATCGCTATAAGCCAAGAGAAGCTTGCCAGGAATATGAATCTTTCTCAAAGCGTGAAGAAAGCAGCCTATTGTTATGATCGCTAACACCGCCGCTTCAATCAACAACGCCATGGAAATCAATCTCAGAGAAAATTCTCTCACAAATCGCAACAACCAAGGTGGCTGCCGCTTACGCCGCCAACAACAATCAAGGAAACAACCTCACCAAAGGTTCTCCATCGATCACATAATCACTGTGACCACAAAGGCCACAAGTGCTCGTGAATGCTTCTCCTCATGACGTCAACTTGGTCCTGTCAATTGCGCTTAGAGCAAATCACACAACCACAAGTAGTGGTCGTGGCTCAAGCTCCAATCGACTTCTTAACACATGTGCTTCTCACCACGCCACCTCCGACGATTTAAACCATCTCTCTACTCCGCAAATTTTACGAAGGACCCGACGATATTATAATTGGTGATGGTACAGGTTCAGATATCACACACACCGGCAAATCCACTCTCACCACTCCTCCTTATTCCTTCTCACTTTCTAATGTTTTACGTGGTTCCATCCATGAAATGTAATTTAATTTCAAAGATCCCAATTTTGCAAAACTAATAATGCCTCAATAATTTTTTACTCTTCTTCTTTGAATTTTACCTTCTTCTTTGTGTACGAGTGTTAAGGAGATCCATCCGCACGAATTCAAACAAGCATGGGCACCCTCTCGCTCTACGACGCTCACCAATATCAGGTCCTTAGGTGGTCCTAATAAACTCCCAGAAATGATGTGTTCTGAGTTGTCGGTTTCCTGATGTAAAACCCCTCTTTATTTCCAAAGTTTAAAACCATGATCAAACGCCTTCAAAACATCCATAAATACAATTTATTCCTTAGCAAAATGTGTACTAATTTAAAACTATGTTTGCAAATTCCGGGATCGACATTTGATTTCCTCCATCACACACAACACGTTTTTTGTGATTCTTGTCGTTGTAACAAAAGTCACCGAGACAGCTACACTTTTACACGGTGTATCCTCTCTCTCGATGTCTTATGGATCTATGTATATATATCGGATTAATCGGGTCCACGCCTATTTTGATAATAAATGGATGGTTATTCTTCTATTTCATTTTGTAGATCACCCATACCAAATATTCATGGTTATTTCCATGGCATATAAATCATCATAAGTCTTCTCTTTATTTCCAAAGTTTTCAATATTCAACGATCAGAATTCTTTTTTAAAACAAATCACAAAATTTATTTATTCCGGCGGTTCAGCTTTATCAAAATACAGGTTTAAAAACTATGTTTGCCTAAATTAAAGGATTGACATTAATGATTTCACTCCTTTCAAACCAGCATCTCTCCTTCCCTCACCTCACCCCCACGCCGATACTTCTTCTCCCATCAGGTCATCTTCCCCCTCTTCCCACTACCTCATCCCACGATTTACCCAACCTTATCCCCATTAATTCTCCCCCATCTACTTCCCATGGTCTTATGCTATCTTCTCCCAATCACCGCCCCACCTCCCGCCTTATCTCTCCTTAATCTTCCTCACTTTCCCCGACATCGTATACGCCGCTGACCTATCGTTATGCCATTTTCAATCTCGAAACATCTTCATAACTTTCTTCGCCAAATAGTGCCCCAGCGAGAATTTATCTCTCCATCTCGCTACTTATCCTACCAACATTAAGCTTCGGACCCTCCCAATATCCATACCATGACCACACGCCCAAGAACAATATTTTCAAACCTTTAACCAAATTTTCCTACGATTTTTAAGCACCCACTTCCTCAAACCGTAATCCTATTTCAGCTTTCAAGCCCTCACCAATCCCAAATGGAGAGCAAATTCCAAAGAAGAGCTCAATGCCTTCCTTCTGAATGGAAACTTGATTTTTTCGCCAATCCAACCGTAACATCGCTTCTAAAAGTAAGTGGGTAATCGTATCAAATGGTAAAAGATTGATCGCCACAAAGCTCGATTGTACAAAGGTTTCAAACTTCGTCCCCAGATTGTTCATGAAACATTTAACCTCGTATCAAGCTTTCATTACTATATTCGTGATTGCTCACAAAATGGGCATTTATCCGAGGAGGTGTTTATGTCTCAACCTCTCCAGCTGTTGACGGCCTCTTTATTGATTTCAAGCGCCAAGTCCTTGGTTTCAAGAGTTGAAACTTTCATTCTATCTTCTGTTTTTCTAACTCCAAGAGTTTATACATCCTCTTTATATATTCTCCATCTATCACCGGCAGTAAAGTCCGCTTGTCCATGTTGATGTCCAACCTGACTATGTAACAATTAGTACAATGAATCACACCTTTTAGAAATATATGCGGTATTAGTAGTTTTTTTATTCACCAATCTCCTTGGTGAGCAGTTACTAAGTTTTGACATATGTTAGACCTCATGCATTAGCTTCCAATACAATTGTTATTCTCTCCAAACTGTTTTGATGGAGTTTTCTTCACTATACCCTTCTATATTTTATTTTGAGGGATAGGATGGAGTTTCCTTCACTATACCCTTCTATATTTATTTTGAATTGGAGTGTCTAGTGATGATTATTTTGTTTTTCATTGTAGTTCTCATTGTTATTTTTGATTCTGCAGATGATTCACTTTATCACTATGGCTTTAGGAGGAGAGGGCTACCTTAATTTCATGGGAAATGAGGTAAGAAACAAGGCTCAATCATGACTAGCGAAATTCATGAAGTTAGACTCATCAAGATGTTATTTTTTTCATACATTATACCATATATGCAATAAGATTTTTAATTTTGATGTAGGATAAAACTTTGAATCTTACTTTTGCTGAAAGCTTTTTGATTGTTTTATTCTGACAAGTGATAGAGTAATACAAACACCTAATAATAAGATGAGAAGAGCAGATGAAACCTGCCAATTCATGCTGGCAGCTCTTCATTTTATTTTCACAAATTTGTTAAAGGACATCATTTTACCCACAATACTGGAGATTGATCCACAAGAAAATATCTCTTTCCTCTGGTCTTAGTTTTTATTTGTTATGGGGAACACTTCTCCAAAAAGACGAAGACATATAAATTCATTAGTTTAACTCAGGCTGCTAGTATCATCCATTCATATACTCCCTCCGTCCCTAATTATTTGACGTTTTAGAGGTGGACACAAGAATTAAGATAATGTTTGGAAAGCATTAAATATAGTATTGTCCCCTTAAATCTTTTATTGGGATAAGATTTTGTTGGGATAAGGAGAGAAAGAGTTTAAAGTATCAAAAAATGAATTATTTTTGGAAAAATTGTCATTAATTCTTCTAGATTTGAACAAACGTCAAATAATTAGGGACAAATGAAAAAACTCTAAAACGTCAAATAATTAGGGACGGATGGAGTAAAAATTTAACTAATTTTACCTGAATTATTTTATAGTTTGGCCATCCAGAATGGATCGACTTCCCTAGAGAAGGCAATGGTTGGAGTTACGAAAAGTGCAGACGCCAGTGGAATCTGGTGGATAAAGATCACCTGAGATATCAGGTAGTTGCAGTCACATATTGGTTTCTTTTATTTGTGTTACTGTCAATTTACTTATTTCAGGAGATTGGTAGCTAACCTCATCCTTAATGACTTCCTTTATACTAAAAAAGTCTCGTGGTATATTATTGGTCTACAACTCAACCAGAAATCCACTAAATATGATATTAGATCATTCGGTCCGTTTCATATTTGGGGAGTTTTGTCTATATTATTTCTTACTAATAGTAATTTTCTTGTAATTACTTTTGATTATGGTGATATGTAAATCACGGAATCTATTTCATCCACTCTATATGGTGTATAAACCTATGATAATTTCAACTTTGCAAGGTTGCTTTCTCCTTCTGGTTTATCTAACTGAGTTCTAACTTGGGTTTTATGCTTGTAAATGTAGTTTATGAATGCATTTGACAGAGCTATGAATATGATTGACGAAAAATTTGAGTTCCTTGCTTCGAGAAAACAGATGGTGAGCAGTGCAAATAATGATGACAAGGTACAAATGTTCCTGAGCATCAAACTATTGTCTAATGTATTTTAATTCTCTTGAAAGAATGTTTTTAAGAAGTTTGAACTCAAGAATTACATTGGCTCTAGAAATGCGCTTATCTAATTCAAGCAATTAAGTTTTTTTTTTTTTTTTTTATAATGTGGGGTTTCCAACCGCAGTCGGACTAATCCCCTAATCCGGACAAGCCTTTTCTTGAAACCAGCTTGCGCTGGCGGTCCGTGGTTCCATTTCAACATTTTTGGTGCCTTTTCACAATTGTTGCAAATGGGATTCGATCCTAAGATGTCTGCAAGCAATTAAGTTACCTTGACTAGATTCCTTACGATTGACTTGTGATGTAAAATATGTTTATATATATATATATATATATACCCAAAGGATATTACTGAAATTTCCTGCTTTAAACTCTTCTTTCAATATTATGTAATATTATGTAGATATTATGTTGGATGCCAATATTTGGTGATGACCATAGCATTTGAATTGCTTGAAGTTGACTAATGTTGTCTGATTATTCTTTTCTTTATACCAATTAAATAGTTTATATTTGAAATACTATTTTTCATATCTTATTTTTATGCCAAGGATTCTTTATATTATTTCTGCAGGTTCTTGTGTTTGAACGAGGAGATCTAGTTTTTGTTTTCAACTTTCACCCAGAGAATACATATGACGGGTACATTTGCTTTTATAGTATGTTATATTATATATTTGGGTTAATGTGAATGTGGGTACACATGGAGTGAATGGAAGAACTGGACTGCTGGTGCTGGAATCAATTTTTAGCAATTGTTTTAAAGACTTGTGATGAAGATATGTTCATTATTTGGTCCCTCAAACTCTGTTAGTGAATACTTTTAAACATGCAGGTATAAAGTTGGGTGTGACTTACCTGGGAAATATAGAGTTGCACTGGATAGCGATGCTTTGGAGTTTGGCGGGCATGGAAGAGTAAGGAATCCCTTTTACGTATGATGCTTGCTTCTTTTATGCTTAAAGATAGGGTATAGAAATTGCAGCACATGGGGAAAGAGTTAACTGGCGTGTTGATTCATCTAATATTCTGTCTCTATGCCTCTCTGACCTTGTATATCTTGTTGCTTGGCTGAAAGCACATGGGGAAAGAGTTAACTGTTGTGTTGATTCATCCAATATTCAGTCTCTATGCCTGACCTTGTATATCTTGTATCTAGCCTGCTCAATAGTACTCCTTCGCTAATGCAACCCACAAATCGTTCCCCTCATACTGATCCTAAGATCATTTTTGGATCTATTTCCTTAAGGAAAACTTCAAAGTGTAATAAAGTCTAAATGTATATAGGTTTCTATTGCTGCTTCCTGTCGGCTCTGTGTGCAGTTCTTATGGCCCTCAGCTGAGTATGAAAAGAAACAGAAGAAATAAAACAGGAACATAAAGAGTAATTTCCCCTGAATTATATACTATAAATAACCTAAGATCCTGCGCTAAGAGCCTATTTGGTTACATATAGACACTGCATGAGTAATACAGGCTAGGCCATCACAAGTGTTTGCATGTCCCATTCTTTATCTTGTGCCCATTGTATTTATCTTATACATCAATAGATCCATTACTTTTTTATCAATACAACTCGCTCCAAAGGCTGTTTGAGTGCATGACGGCATGTGCACGAAGTTTGTATGTATGGCTAGTGCTAGTGACTGAACCACCCTACTTTTGTTTTTTGTCTTTAATGCGTGCACAACCATGGGATCTATGAATGAAGTTGATTTCTCACTAGTCGTTAATCTCTAGGTAATAATTCTTATGACAGGTGGGCCATGATGCGGACCATTTCACTTCCCCTGAAGGAATACCTGGAGTCCCCGAAACAAACTTCAATAACCGTCCCAACTCATTCAAAGTACTCTCACCGGCTCGTACATGTGTGGTATGATTCTTTTTTCTGCGGCCTGTCTAGGTTACTCTTTGTGCTGTTGACTTAGTGGTCAGATAACATTACAACTCATAGCTACAACTTTCATATTTTTTCTAAGGGGACCAATTCTGAGCAAATGAACTCGATACACCAATAGCTCATAACACTAAAAATTCTTCTCATTTGATGCTCTCATCTCTTTTCTCATAAATTATCAAATGAAGATCTTCCTTGAAAATTAAAAGTATATTTTTGACGAAGAGGAAGTCGCTGATAGTTTTTTGTTGTGTATACTGTAAATCACATCTGATCAATCTAGTGCTTCAGGCACATGATAAAGAACAATTGTTTTGATTGTTCTTGCCTAGAAAGAGTTACCAATACAACATGTTAAAATCAAGTTACATACCCTGAATTACAAGTAAATTTTCAAAGAGTCCAAACCAATGATTTTTATTCATGATCATCGCATGCCTCAGCATACAGTATTCTTTTTTGCTTTTTGGAGACTTCTGGATTTGGGTATTACTTCTATATGATTTAATATCGCTCTTTGTATTATCAGAGCATTACATGTTTAGATTTGACGGTAGCCATGGTTTACTTGAAGTCCGGAAAGTGAATCACTCATTTCTCTTTCACTTCTATCTTTGTCTCTCTCTAGGTTTATTATAAAGTTGAAGAAAGCTTAGAAGAAAGCATGGATGTAAATGTGGTGGACAATGATGAGAAAGATATAGCAAATGTGGTGGTGGACAGTGATGAGAAAGATATAGCAAATGTGGTGGTGGTGGACAGTGGTGAGAAATTTGAAGCACCAGCTTTAGTTGAAGATAATGATGTCGGCCCAATTTTACTGAAAGGCTTAGAAGCGGAAGCTATTGGTGAAGACGACATATCAGACCAGACGACTGAGACTATCCTTGGTTAACCGGTTCCATACGAATTCCGTCCATTTGTTTCACCATGTACTGCTGCTGCACGAGAAATATCAGTTCAGTTTAAGATTATCACGCGATTTTAATAATTTTAATACATATATATATCAGACCTTTGCACTGGTTGTACGTATAAATAATGCTGAAAAGTGAGTGTACTCGGACGTTAAGCCGCCAGTGAGCTTTTGCGTTGTTCATATGATTATGGGGGTTTCAATAAATTCTGTGTGTGTGTTTTGCAGCTGTTTGAGAATGTTTATTCTCATCGATTAGTTACAGATGGTGCTAGTGAAATAGTGGAATACTAAAAGTTATATAGTTTGAAAACTTATTTTTATGGGGTCTCAAAAAATATTTTAAATCATGTGTTATCAATTATTGGATTGAATGTGATTGACTGTATAATAAATAAATTATCGTTAAAATATTCTATTCAATGTCACGTATCCGTTTCTTAAATGAAGTACATCAGAAATAGAATGAATAAATATCGAAATGAAATATCAAATAGAAAATTTAGAATGTATCAAACTACCTATTAGTATTTCCCTACACGAGACGAATGCAATAGATTTAAGATGGTCCATAAGATTATTGATCTTTTAGTGGACTGATAAACCGTTGGGCTGGAGCCCACATTGTGAATTATAAAGAAGATTTTCTGACCATTAAACTACTAATATTTTGAATTACAAAATTAAGTGGCGTTATTTACCCAACAATAAAATAAAAAGAAATATATAATTTTGAAAAGAATAAAATTAAATAATACTCATTTCGTCTTGTAAAAATTGACTTAATTTAAGTTAAATTAATCATTTTTATTATTAAAATTAATATTATATTTTTATGTAAATATAGGTGAAAAAATTATGTCAAATCTGCTATTACTTCCGATTTTCATAAATTTAAAAATATAGATATAAATAAATAAAATTAATTCTTGAGTAGTTTTTATCCTTGGCAGTCAAATTTTGAGTTAAAAATTCCAAACCCAGAGCTATTCGATCCATGACCCGGTTACGGTGTGGATGGTTACAAGTCCAGTCCGGCCACTGCATACTGCACAGGAGTTGCTTGCTTGCGTGAAGAGATGATCAACTAAACTACAGTAGTTTCCAAGAAGAAGACGTTCCAATTCCGGATCGAATCGGATCAAATTTTCCGATAGGTTTTGTTTTGATATAGAAATGGAGGAGAAGCAGAAGAAGAACAAGTACAGTATAATAGTCCCCACTTACAACGAACGTCTCAACATCGCCCTCATTGTCTACCTCGTCTTCAAGCATCTCCCGTACGAATCTCTCTCCCTGTCGATCTCATAATCGGCTCTTTTTGATTGATTATTTATTGAACTTGAAACTCTCACAAAGAAATTCTACGATTATTATATTTGTTGCTGCTATTGGCTTTTGGAGTCTCAAATTTGATCTCTTTTTGTTGCCAATATCTTTTATTCTTCCTTCTTAAATGAATTGGTTAATCTTCATAATTAAATTTGGTAGAATTTTAATCTTCGGTTTTGCACAAGGCTATGTATAGATTATATTTGTGAAAAATAAAATATTTACTACTGCAGAATAATCGTGTCAATTTTGACAAGGCTCCAGCTAAAGGAAATTTACCAAGTAAATAGTGGGAGAAAGTGCCAATGAGAATTAATTTTATTTGTTTCTTCAGGGGCTTGTGGTTGGTTCTTTTTAGACATTTTATGGGCCTTATCCTTAAAGCAATGACAGGAGGATGTTCTTGTACTCATATATTACCCTTTATCAATAATATTTTTCCCGATGATGTGTGTGTTAGTATCTTGGTATGGATGTCATAAGGTGGTACTGAGTGGGCCAACGGCCTAATGGAGTGAATTATTATCTAAGATTGTTTTCTGATAGATGTCAATGTGCTAACAGCTAGTTGATCTAATTGTACAAGTTATTGAATCTCCAGCGCTTAGGAATCTAGCTAATCAACTTCGAGTGAGGTTTTTTATTTGATTATCTGAGCACATCGACTTTAAGGAATAATAAATTGGCAACCGTGCATCACTTCGTAAATATTTAGTTTCATTTAGGTGCTATTTAGTGGCAAATGTGGACTTCTGTTAGGCTTACCTATTTTATTGTCATACTTGGAATTGTTTATTGTCTGTTTTTTTAAGCAACTGCATTTCTTTGTTTTATTTATCTTTTTAAGTTCATGCATATAAGCTTCCAATCACTGGATTTATAGTAATCGAATTGCGCTGTTCCTGAGTGAAGACTTAGTCATATCCAAGGCAAATTGCTTATAAGTATTAGTATTTGTAAGCATGTTAAATTGAACCACAAACCTGCCACTGTGTGTTTATTACTTAGTTTCATGACTTTCTTGCTTCCTGGTTAGGGATGTTGACTTTGAAATCATCATAGTGGATGATGGAAGTCCTGATGGAACCCAAGATATCGTCAAACAGTTGCAGCGGGTTTATGGTGAAGATCGCATTGTAAGTACAATGATAGTTAATTTACAATTTACTCATTTGTGCACATCATGTTTTTTCTTTGAGCTTGTCGTGACCATTCTGTTGCCTCTACAGCTGTTAAGAGCTCGGCCGAACAAGCTTGGATTAGGTAAACTTTGTTTTTTCTGTTTAAAATCCAATGTGAAAACCACAAATTGGTGTTGATATATATTTGATTTCAGGCACTGCCTATATTCATGGTTTGAAGCATGCATCTGGAAATTTTGTTGTAATCATGGATGCTGATTTGTCACATCATGTAAGTATTTCCTATGGGATGATAATAATTATTTGGAAAAATATATACATATACTTATTTATCAAAAAGTTTACTTATGTGGAAACACTATGTAACCCCTTAATTCTGTGGCAATGTTATGTTGCACCATTATGAGGAATTGAAGCATGATCTTTTGGTTCTTGTAGGTCCTAGATTGTTAACAATGTATGCAACTCTTTGATCATACAAATACATTCATATTGTATACTGTATTTCACAGATGTTATACTTTAAGTTGGTAATTCACTATTGAATGGTTGTGCTTCAATGCCCCTAGAAGTAATCATTTTATATTATTTTTTTTATCCGTAATTATCATATAAAATGCAAACTAAGAAATGCAACAAAATAGTTCAGGTTTCTAATTACAGGGGAATGTGAAAATCGTGTCTTTTAAATGTTTTGTGGAATGTTTATGCTTGTGTTGCATCAGCCAGATTTTGCTTTTATAGTTTATTTATTGCTGATGTTTACTCTTTGTACTCATCTAATCTAATTCCCCTGTCTATTTGGGTTCTTTTTCTGTTACCCAGCCAAAGTACCTGCCAAGCTTCATCAAGTAAGAAAGTTTACTCTTTAAGTTTTGGATTTTTCTGTCCCCCTGTTCTCATTAAATATTAACTTTCTTGAACTACAGAAAGCAGATGGAGACAGGTGCTAGTATCGTTACTGGAACTCGGTATGTTAAAGGTGGTGGTGTGCACGGATGGAATCTTATGCGCAAGTTGACCAGTAGGGGAGCAAATGTCCTCGCGCATACGCTGCTCTGGCCTGGTGTATCTGACTTAACAGGATCTTTCCGGTACACTATTTTTAGAATACTGAGATATTATTTCCTTTCCTTGTTATCAAAAAGGGGGTTGGGTAAAGCAAACTCCCTCCTCTTATATCTCAACTTTTAGATGCTGAAAATTTGTTTGTTTCAAAGGCTTTATCAGAAATCTGTGCTCGAGGACATCATAAGTTCTTGCGTTAGTAAGGGATATGTTTTCCAGATGGAAATGATTGTTCGGGCTTCAAGAAAAGGGTACCATATTGAAGAGGTAGCATTACACTTGTACTTTGTCGATTAGCGGTCATGATAATACAAACATGTTATCTGATTTTTAGCTTCTTCTGAGCTGGTAGAACTTTTACAATTTACACATTGCATAATCATTTTTACAGTTGAACATGAACATGCCATTATGTAATGTGCTGTTTGTGAAAAATAGTCCGATGGTCCTACATGATATTTGAACTATGGAACTAGTTGTAAAATGATTGTGAATGCAGCTTGATTATCTGACACGACTGGCCTAGAGAGCTTGCCTTTTTATGTCTCGGAGCATGATTATTTGAGGAGACAGCTAGCAAGCAGAATCTTTTTAGTATTTTTTAATATTAATTTTTCCTTGTATGCATATTCATTTGGTTCTTTGATTTGGTCTCCTTTCATTTGCACCATTTCCTAAACAACCCAAGACAACATCAGACTGCCAAACAATTAATTAATTGTTGATTAGCCCTGACCATGTGTTGCCGGACTTGCATATTCTCTTTCCGAGGCTCTTCTTCTACCACAGTGGTGTCAATTATCAAAAGGGTGCATGGGCATATTCAATGCTTACTTGTGCAATTAAGTTGAAAATCCTTTTGGATTTTATCAAGTAAATGACTGAAGGAGCCGTTATATCTGAATATACTCTCATCCACATTGCATTTTGACCCCTGGTCACTTATAACGTAAGCACCGTGGATCTTACTTTTTGCCGCATTTTTGTGAATTTCTTTAAAAGAATTATTTTCCTTTCCTTCTTACGACTTGCAATTAGTGAGTTTCACCTCTTGTTCCCCCGATTCATCAAAATCATTGGGATACATCAGCATCTGGCTTGTAGATTTTGCTTAGGTGAAGGGTGATCACATCAACCTTTCTTCAAATGTCTTTAGTTTTGTAGCCATCTGCAGAGTAAGAAATGGGTACGAGCTACTACCTGAAATCTGTTTGGTTACTTATTTACAGTTACATTGGGCTAAAAGTTGACCATGTATGTGTGTGCATATTGTGACTAATTTTCTATTATATCTATCAAGTTTTGGACTTCTCTCTTTTTCTTGTACAAAAGTGGAGCAATTATCAAAAGAAATTAATCTCACCTTGATTATTGTTAGTTTATTCTGGCCATAGATTTCCAACTTTGATTTTATTGTTGCTCATAGGTTCCCATCACCTTCGTGGACAGAGTGTATGGGAGTTCAAAGCTCGGCGGATCAGAAATAGTGGAGTATTTAAAGGGTCTTGTATATCTTCTGGTTACGACTTGAAATGGAAGGAAAGGCTATTCCCTGTAATTCAACTTTCATAGGAGGCATCATTTTTGTATACTTAAAAATAACTGCAACTGTTGATCTGGTTGACAACAATTAATCATCCTAGCTTCTCCAACCCAAAATACCTGTTCGCCACCCTCATCCCTGGCAATCCACCAAAAGACGCGGGGAAAAAATTTCACTTGACTTTTATTGGTAGTTTCTAACTGCTTCCCTTCTACAGATTTTATATAATAAATTTTGACAAGCAGGGACATAGGCTTCGTGAAATAAATTTTTTTTTATATAAATGTCGTTTGATTGTACATTTTCCAAATGTAATAGAATATCTCTGCAAGTTGCACTGTGCCTAAAGGATATATTATATTTGATATAATATATGAGGATTATGATTGCAATAACAGCTTTATTCACCTTTGTGCAAGTGCATTTGTGTTTGTTTGTGATGGTGTTGGATTATAATAGGACTATGTATGATGAAAAGGTATATGTAAATAAAAAAGCTCTGTTGTTTAGGTGGCTTATTTCGCAGCATTTCAATCTTTCAAAGGGAAGAAGGCAATTCACCGACCTAGCTTTCATGTATGCAGAGAGATAGTTATTAGAACTGAAATCTTAAATTTGGATTAAGAATCTGTTTTAGTTTCATCTTTTCTCCCACCTTCAGAAGCATAAGCATTTGTTATGCTACCCATAAGCTTCAGAAGAATAAAGCCCGAAGCTAGGTTTAGAGTAAAACTTCAGCTATCCGAAAATTACATTTCATAATTCTTATGAGAGCATTGAAAACTAGTTGTGCTTCCCAGTTCTCCACTCTTAAATTATTAACATGGCTTTCTAGAAGAGAAGATGAAAATGAACATAATGTGATTTTGGCTGCGGCAGTCATAACTGTAAATCATCATTGTAACAACACAAAAGTAAGAAGATGAAAGCACCAAAAATACTTAAAATTTGCAGCAATCAAATTAATTGCAACATTTCAGAATTTAGAACACACACTAGTATATTATCCAATCATTAAAAAAAACAACCATTTTTTATTAGTTTTCCTCCACTCTCCAACTAACTACTTCTACCTGAAAACACCACCAAAAAAATACTAAAACAAAAACCACAACCCACAAACCCAATTCCACCCCTTCATATTTTCCTAATCCTCCTCACTCCAATTTTTCTCTCAGTACCCCCAACAGACTTCTGATAACTCACAGCCAGCGGAAGAGGAGGCTTCTTCTTGTTCTCCTTGATGCTACTGCTTCTCAACGAATATCTCGGATTCTCTCTCCTCTCTGTTAGCGGCGTAGATGGTACCAATTTCCTCAAGCCCTCAAATTTCTTAGTCTCCTTTCTTTTAGCAGATTCCACCCTCACACCAAGATCATACACTGTTTTTTTCTCATCCCCTGTTAAATTACCCTTCTTTCTTTTCAGCCTTTCATTCCTTCTTGCGGAATACTCCTCATAAAATCTTCCCCTTTCAAAAAGAGGACTCTTATTAGCATTTCCAGCATTATTACCCATTTCATTTTCTTTGGATTCACCCTGAACCATTTTGGCCAGAGCCCTTATTTGGCAAGAAATCGTCCGGTATTCAGGGCGAAGCTCTAACTCTTCTGTACCCCAAGTGCGTTTAGGCAATTGGGTTTTTGTTAGCGAACCTATCATATTCAATAATCCCAATAAAAATCAAGAAAATCTGGAAAAATATAACTTCAAGTTTTATAGATATAAAGTTTGAACTTTTTTGTTTATATATACCTGGTGGGGTTTGCATACTTTTGGCACTGGATTGAAGAACTCGACGAGGGCGAAGGCGTATCGGAGATCTTGCAAGTGGGGGTTTTCGATCTGATCTCATCATATTGGATATAGATTCTGTAAACAGACAAATATAGAGAGAGAAAGCGAATGTTTTGAGAAGATAAAGAGAAAAAAAAAGAAGAAGAGAGAGCTTGCCTTGTGTTCGAATTGTGAATGACTTCTGAGATTTCCTGCAATACTTTATTCTTTCCTTTTTGACTTGATTTCTTGTTTTTGGGGTTTTATTCATATGCGTATTAATTTGAATTTTGTGAAGAAGGGGCGAGCGTCCCAACGGCCATATTATTTGATCCGACGGTTTTGGATTATTTGAAACTTACTCTCTCCTAAAGATGACAAACGGATGAAATAAATTACATAAAATCAATGATAATTATGTCATTTAACGAGGTTTATTAGTATAATTAATAAAAATAATTGTCAGATTATTAAAGATAAATTTTATAAAAAAAATTATTTTGTACCTTGTACTTTTATTTTTCTTAATATAATTAGACTTAAAATATGGTTTTAGAATCATATAATTATGGGTCAAATATAATTTAACTCATATTTCAAATTTCAAGCTTACTATTATTATGGCTCAATTAAATAAATTATTTATAATATTTAATTTTTATATTCTTTCATGTTTTATACATTCTATCTCTCTTTAAAAAATTTACTCTAAATTTTTAGATTTTCTCTCTAAAATTTTTGTACACTTTTTCTCTAAAAATTCTTCTACGCTCAATTTTTTTATATACTTCTTTTAGAGAATTTAAGTTTTTTTTTTCTCGTCTCTATACCTTTTAAATATATATATATATATATATATATATATATATATATACATATATCTGAAATAATATAGTATATACAGCTTCCTACGTCGTTTTGGATATTTATTTTTTAAACAAAAATAACTTTTCCTCCCAAATCAGAAATCAAAAATAAATCTGCCAAAAGAATGTAGTTTTGGCGGTTGTATACATAAATAAAACATACTGCAAAAGATATAATCATTATTCTCATATATATTTCCTATATCTCTCTATAAACCAATCCTATACTCTTAATAATTTGAATTTTTTTTATAATTTTTTTTATCAAATAAAATGTACAATTTTAGACATGGTAAAATCGACTCAAGCTCGCAGGCCAGCCGGCCCGACTCGATCATCAAAAAGCGGACTTTAGGTTTCATTTTTTCAGTCTATTAAAACTTAGGCCATTTTAGCTCGGCACGCCAATGGCCGGACTCGTTTGGGATAGACCTAGAAATGTGTCCAAATTTGATCATAAATCTATACACGCTCGCGGGCTAGATCGACTCGCTCGTCAAAAAGGGGCTTTGGACTTCACTTTTTCAGTATACCAAAACCTGAAAATGACCAGTCAAAAAATGATTTTTGAGTTTGTTTGCAAGAATTGTAATCTAAAAATAAACAAAACACTTAGATTAATATTCATATTTTAAGTATAATTTTTGTAAATTACGTTTTAAGAAATATAAAGTTAAACGACCAACCAGATAAAAGTAATGGAGTTTTGAGGACTAATCAAATAAAACTAGAATAGAAAAAAAGTAAATATATGGTTCTTGAATATGAAAAAAAAAATAAAAATATATGAACATATAGGAAAGATCAAGAAACGTATTGAAATATATTTTTAATATCTGTTGTACCAAAAAAAAATTATACATTTAGGCTTGTAATAATATATATAGCTAATACTTTTTGCCTTTCTATGTATTATTCAATTATGAACATAAAGTTTAAGCTTTGTGACCCTAAATTAAAAAAATGATAAACTAACTGTTGGGAAAAAATTATTATCTTTAATAAATTAAACCACAAAAATATCTCAAGCAGATTAAATTTACATTTGCATCAAAATAATATCCACTAACATGAATGGTTTTAATTTTCACGTGATAGGCTACGTGTATATATATATATATATCAATGAGTGTTGCCGGACATAGCATGTTTTTGTATGTGTATTCAAATTACACCTAAAAATATTATATTTTATTAAAATTCTGTTAAAATAAATATTATACATTTTTTAAAAACACAAATAAAAAAAAATAAAAAAAATCAACCTGTCCAATTGACTTGTCTGTGTAGAAGCACCCTCTGTGTATATATATATATATATATATATATATCAATTATCACATCACATCACATCACAAGAAATTAGTTATATGTGATCTAGTCAGCTTATTAGCCTTTAGCTTGTTATTCAAAGCTCCAATTTCTCATCCAAAACCAAAAAGACTCAATCTTCTTTAACGAAAATCAATGGAGGGCACGATTCGATGCTCTGCAAACTACATTCCTCTGTCCCCAATAAGCTTTTTGGAACGATCTGCAATTGTTTACAGGGACAGGATCTCTCTTGTCTATGGGGATAATGTTAAGGTCACTTGGAGAGATACGTTTGAGAGGTGCATTAGACTTGCTTCTGCTCTCACCCACCTTGGGATTTCCCGTGGAGATGTTGTGAGTTTCAGTTTCTGTTGGGTTTGCAATTATTTTTTGGCTTTTAAATCAATTGTTTGTTGCTGTAGATTACCGAATTCCTTTCTTTTTATGTTTTCCATGATATTTCTGTGTCTGGGTCTGGCTCTGGACTAATTCCATTTACTCCCTTCCTTTTCAAATTCCTTGTTAATTGGGCTCCAAATTTTGAGAACATAATGACTTGTCATGATCCTAGTACTGCTCGGGTGTGTACATATGAAAACATAAAATTATCCTAAAAGTTTTCGTTTCGTTTTTAAAATGTATCTCTAATTTTGGAATGAAATGAGGGAATGTTTACACACTCCATCTTAATTGCGTGTTCTGTTGGAATTTTTATGTGTTATTTATTACCTTTTTAGATTTTATAACTTATATGTGTCTCAGTATGTGAGGGATGTCCTTATTTGGCTAATATATGAGGTTGCTTTTAATCACTATATCTAGTTGCTATTTTTTTTTTGAATGTTGTGTTTTTGGTAATTCGAAGAACTTAAATAATTTTGGATTGAACTTCTTGCTGCTACTATATACTAAATGTCAGTTAAATTTGGTCACAAGTTCAAATTTTTGAATGCTTGTTTCCACTTTAAAGCTCAACTGCTTTGCCCCTGAAATGCTAAGATTTACATGCTGGTACTTTAACTCAAGAGAAGATAGTTAGGCTGGAAAATGAATCCCTTCAAGGAAGGCAAGGAAGAAAATATAAAGATAAAACAGATGTAAATAAAAACAAGTGGGAAAAATGAAAGAGGGTTGGGGGAGGGAAGAGAGATAAATAAAAACAAAAGCAAAGGGAAAGGGAAAGGGAAAGGGAAAGGGGAAAGTTTAAAAGGGTGGAACATCAGTTGCATTTTTAAGTAGGGAATTGATATTTTCACAAGTAAATTTGATAGTTTCACAAGTTTCTTCTCACATGGGGTCCACTGTGAGAGAGGACCTTGTGAAAACACATTCACTTGTGGCAATATCAATTCTAAGACCATGTTTATTTCAAAGCCAAAAGAGTTTGTTGAGCTAGTGTAAAACTCAAAGTTCCACATTGAATAACTTTCTTGTCCTTATTTATATAAAGTGTTAGCACTTAATTGAGTTGCATCATGGGTTGGAAAGGAGATGGTCTCTCGCGCAAGGCCCAAGCTGGAAACCTTAATGCAAACTTAGTTTGTTGAAATTTGCAATAGTACTGGATTTTACCCAAATAGAACTTTATGCAATTGACCATTCTTAGTTGTCAGAACTTCTATGCTTTTTGCCTACTATCTTAAAATTTTATAAATACTATGCATATCTATTTGCATTCTCCATGGCCTATTTGGTGCTTTAAATTTCAGATTTCTTGGAGAATCTTAAGTGGAACTACATCTACTATTAAATTGATATGACAATCCTTGGAATTCTACGAAGAAGAAAAGTTGTGTGTTTGGTATTAATAATTAAAAGAATTACCACAAGTGGCCTACATATTCTAGTGCACATAATGATTACTGACTAGTAGTCATTATGGAAGAAGGTCTACCACTCAGTACTTACCAATGATCTTGAGCTTCAATAGTTATTAGTTTTGAATTCCAAATGTACTGGCCAGTATTTGTTGTGTGACACTGCTTTATATGCCAATATGTTTCTTTCGCCTTTTCTATTCTCCTATCCAAGAGATTGATGACAGAGTGGGATATTCAATAGAAGTAGATGTCTATTTGTAGAACTTGCTGAATATTTGATGAGGTATAGAAATGATCAAATCACCTGCTTTTTGAGAAATATATATTTCAAAGATTGCCCGAGATCAAGTATGTGAGAGTATGTAAAAGACCGAGGCATTTCTAAAAAACCTAAGTTAAAGGATTCCGTCAATTTTCTTAGACTCAAGTTCTTTTGTTACCCTTTATTTTTACTGATTGGAAGAAAAGAAGTTCCTCTTCAAAACAATCAGGTCTCCCTTTATCAGTATATTGTCCTAGCCGGAATATATACCTTTCAGAAGATGAAAAAGATATGACTTTATTTAATTGATTAGGTCATGCAAAGGATAACACATGTTCCAATAATTTCTTTTTCTAGCTTTCTTATAGGAAAGGCTAATAAGGTGTAAAAGGGACAAAATAGTTTTACTCAATAACTGAGAATTTTGTGACTGCAGCTTGAACACCTTAGAAGTGATGAATTAAGAGTATCATTTGGAATGTGCTCTATGTTATTCTTTTGCTTTTGTAGTATATAATCTTTCTTATTTAACACATGTAACTGTGCTCCTTTTAATGTTTGAAGCACAGTTCAAATAAAATCCTAAATAACATAGACCATAAATAAGTTCAATTTTCTAGATAATCTTATTTCCTGCGTCATTTGTGTAATTGTGTAATGGCCGGGGCAGTTCTTTGTACTCTTAATATCCGTCATGATTCAGCAATGGTGTCAGTATTACTGAAACATTCAAATGCCAAACTCATATTTGTAGATTACCAATTTCTTGGTATTGTGAAAGGAGCAATTGAAATCCTATCGAAGACACTACTCACCAAGCTGCCTCATCTTGTCATCATCCCCGAGTCTGATAAACCATCACACTCTAAAATAGTTTTCCCTTCAGTAAGTTATGAGTACGAGTCTCTTTTATCAACAGGAAGCCCGGATTTTGTGATAAGACGACCGCACGACGAATGGGATCCTATTTCGCTTAATTACACTTCGGGAACAACATCAAGTCCAAAAGGTGTTTTGTATAGTCATAGAGGTGCCTATCTCAATTCTCTTGCTGCTGCTCTTCTTAATGAAATGGGCTCTATGCCCGTCTACTTATGGACAGTTCCAATGCTTCACTGTAATGGCTGGTGCCTTACTTGGGCTGTGGCAGCACAGGGTGGTACAAATATTTGCTTAAGAAATGTCACTGCAGAGGGAGTTTTTGAGAGTATTGCCCTGCACCATGTAACCCATATGAGTGGTGCACCTACAGTTTTGAATATGATAATTAATGCAGCCAATGGAGTCAAAAAACCACTTCTGGGAAAGGTGATGGTGATGACCGGTGCTGCACCGCCACCACCTCAGGTCCTTTTCAAGATGGAAGAGCTAGGATTCAATGTCACTCACTCGTATGGTCTTACAGAAACATATGGTCCTGGAACCGTTTGCACTTGGAAGCCAGAGTGGAATACTCTCCCTCGTGATACACAGGCAAAGATCAAGTCCCGTCAAGGATTACACCATCTTGGCATGGAGGAAGTCGACATTAAAGATCCTAATACCATGAAAAGTGTACCCCCGGATGCAAAAACAATGGGCGAGGTCATGTTCAGAGGCAACACTGTGATGAATGGGTACTTGAAAGATCTTAAAGCAACAGAAGATGCCTTTAAAGGTGGGTGGTTTCGAAGTGGGGACTTAGGGGTGAAACATGCGGATGGCTACATTGAACTAAAGGATCGGTCTAAGGACATTATTATTTCCGGGGGAGAGAATATTAGCACGATAGAGGTGGAAGCTGTGCTTTTTAGTCATCCAGCAGTTCTCGAAGCAGCTATTGTGGGAAGACCTGATGATCATTGGGGGGAAACACCTTGCGCATTTGTGAAGTTGAAGGATGGGTTTAATGCAACTGGTGACGAGATTATCAGTTATTGTCGTAGTCGCTTGCCTCATTACATGTCTCCTCGAACTGTGGTTTTCGAGGATTTGCCTAAAACTTCGACAGGAAAGACACAAAAGTTCATTCTCAAACAAAAAGCTAAGGCTATGGGAAGCCTTTCAAAGAGCAGGACCAGTAAACTATAAGCCCCCTGCTACTACAAGGTAACATCTTCTTGTGAATTTAAGCAAGCAAAAATATTACATTTGTCACATGGCAGCTAGATTTGTTATGTCTGAAATAAATAGCTGTTTGCCAATGTAACTTTGTTGATTGTATAATGTACGTATATATTTGCGGTTTTAAAAAAGCTACTGAAATAAAATGAATTTTTAGTCCAATTTCATCATGTAGCTCAAGTGCTAATTTTAATGGATTGACTCGAATTTGTGATCATATAAAATAAATAAAAAAGACTATCGGTAGATTACTATATTTGATCTTAAGTTGAGTATGTGATTGATTTGGTATCACTAATAATTAGGTTGGGCCGAGTTAGGATTTGGTTAATCTGGGTGGGGTACTCCGCTCTCCGGGATATGGTATTTTTGAACTTAAAAAAGAATTATAGAAGTGACAATTTCAACAACTAAATTTATAGAAAATTGTTCACATGAAAATCGTTGCTATAAATCCTCTAGCGACGGTTTTTACCGTACATTATGACACGTGCGTGGAATAAAATTATAGAAGTGAACAAGCACAAGCACGCTTACATGTTTGACATTCAAAAGCCAACATTTTTGCCAAAGTAAAAAGTACAAAATTATCCTTAAATTGTATAAAAAAAATAAAATCTCAATCCTCATGCTATACACTTACCTTAAAATTGTCATTAATACATTTAAAAACACTTCTACAATCTGCACTTTTGCAACAGTAATTACCTTGTTAAATATGTCTGCTTTAACTACCTTGATTAATAGTAAATAAAAATAGGAAACTGATAAATCTACAACAGAATTTTTACGTGAAAAGTGTCGTTATAAATCCTATAACAACAATTTTTACCGTCGCTATACATCTATAACGACACTTTTTATGTGGAAATATCAGTGGAAATATCAATTTCCTAAAAATATTATCAGCACATCAATTAGCAATTTTATATTTAGCACAAAATAGCACTACATGGGCCAATAAGTTGGATGGAGAAAAAAACTTGATCTAAGGACTAGAAAAGGAAAAATATTTATATGTTGATTAATTTTATATTATGTACCAATTGCTTTAGAAAAGGATTACCAACCAATACCACCATGCGCCTATTAAAGTGGGACACTAATAGCTAGACTGATGAGTTTTGTCTTTGTCTAGAAGGAATCTTCAATTTTCAGAATTTACAACAAGACAAAGATTGTACCATTGATCTTATCTCCTCCTCTACCTATTCTTTCTTCTATATATATATATATATATATATATATATATATAGTATAACCAGTGCATGTTGAGCAAAAATTGTACACATCCATCCATCCATCCATCCATCCCACTTGCAAGCAAGAATGGTGAAAGTTGAAATCATTTCAAAAGAAAGCATCAAACCATCTTCCCCAACTCCACAACACTTAAAAATCTTCAAACTTTCTCTATTGGATCAACTCATTCCTGCCCCTTACGCACCCATTGTCCTGTTTTATCCCAATATTAATGGTGTCCAAGAAAAATTAGTCCTTCTAAAAAAATCATTATCCCAAACATTAACTCGATTTTACCCTCTAGCCGGCCTAATCCAAGACGATCTTTCCATTAATTGTAACGACCAAGGGGCTTATTTCGCGGTGGCAGAGGTTAATACACATCTCTCTGACTTTCTAGGCACTCCTGATATCCAGTTGATACATAATAAATTTCTCCCTTGTGAGCCGCAGAGTTTTATTAATGATGAGTCGTCGAGCAGCAAAAAAGGGCGGGTAACAAATATTCAAGTGAATGTTTTTCAGTGTGGGGGGTTTGCTATTAGCTTGTGCGTTTCGCATAAGATTCTTGATGGGGCTGCACTAAACACTTTCTTGAAATCCTGGGCTGCAAATGCAAATGCAAATGCAAATGCTGTTGGTTATGATGAGATTATTTTTCCTGATTTTATGGCGTCGTCTTCTTTGTTCCCAACGGATGAATTATGGCTCCGAGATTCAGCCATGGTTATGTGGGCATCTTTGTTTAAGAAAGGCAAGTGTGTTACTAGGAGACTAGTGTTTGATGCATCGGCCATAGCCACGCTTAAGGCCGAGGCAAATTCCTCAAATATTGTGCACCAGCCTACTCGAGTTGAAGTTGTGTCTGCTTTTATATGGAAATGTGGTATGGCTGCGGCTGCGGCTGCGGCTGCATCAGAAAAAAAGAATAGGCCTTCCATTCTTACTCACGTTGTGAATCTTCGAAAAAGGACGGTACCAACGTTGTCCGATTTTTCTCTTGGGAACATAATTTGGATTGCTAGTGCAAAATGCAAGGAAAAATATGATCAGCTGGGATTCGAGGGCTTGGTGGATAAGGTGAGGACAGGTATATCGAAAATAAATGGCGATTTTGTGAAGAAAATCCGAGGGGACAAAGGGTCTAAAGTGATGAGTAGATGTTTGAAGGAGATTGGGAAATTTGGGAGCAAAGAGGGAGTGGATTACTATGGTTTTACTAGCTGGTGTAAATTTGGTTTTTATGAGGCTGATTTTGGGTGGGGGAAGCCTGTTTGGGTGAGTAGTGTTGGTTTAAATGGTGCAGGAGTGTTTATGAATCTCATCATTTTGATGGACACAAAATGTGGTGAAGGAATAGAAGCATGGGTGACACTAGATGAACAAGAGATGAATATTTTGGAGCATGATTTAGACCTACTTGCATTGGCTTCTTTGGATCCAAGTCCTATCCCAAATTAATCTTTCGTCTTCTTTATTTTCCTTTTAATTGTTCGTTACTTATCTAACGATTAAGCATATCGACCCACACAGATTATAAATCTGTGATTGTAATTCCAGTTTTTAAATAGAGATAATTAAGTATAAATTTAGTCATGAGCTAAATGTTTATCCAATCCATTAATTTGTTGCAAACGATCCGATCCGATTCGAATGAATTTTGACAAACTCGAACCAAACTCGAATATGTTCGTATAACATGACCAACACACATGTGCGAAGACAGTTCGCAAACATATTCGAGTTTGCAAACAGTTCGCGAACATACTCGAGTTCACGAACATAATCAAACATCATTGCAAATTTCGTGAGCTAAATGCTTATCCACAACATTAATGGCGAAAGAAAACTTGAGAATGCATGCTTTGACTATAATTTGAATAGACAATTTTTTAGTCACGAGCTAGATGTTTATCCAATCCATTAATTTGTAATGTTAATTATTATTACGAGCTAAATGTTTATCCAATCCATTAATTTGTAATGTTAATTATTACTGTAGAGCTGCAAACGATTCGATTCAATTCTAATGAATTTTGATGAACTCGAACCGAATTCAAACACTATTAATCGAACTCGAACATGTTCGTATAACGTGATCAAACCAACACACATGTGCGCATTCGGATCATTAACTATTTTCGAACAATTTGCAAATATATTCGAGTTTGCAAACAATTCGCGAACATACTCGAGTTCACAAACATAATCAAACATCATCGCAAATTTCATGAGCTAAATGCTTATCCACGACATTAATGGCAAAAGTAAACTTGAGAATGCATGCTTTGACTGAAATTTGAATAGACAATCTTTTAGTCACGAGCTAAATGTTTATCCAATCCATTAATTTGTAATGTTAATTATTAGTAGAGTTGCAAACGATTCGATTCGATTCGAATTTTGACGAACTCGAACCGAACTCAAACACTATTCATCAAATTCGAACATGTTCATATAACATGATCAAACCAACTCACATGTGCGAATTCAATCGTTAACTATTTGCGAACAGTTCGTAAACATGCTCAAATTCACGAACATAGTCAAACATCATCACTTATCCACAATATCATCACTTATTAGTGGTTCATAATAATAATAATAATCTTTATTTGTTGCAACTCATCGGAAGAGTCAAGGAGACAATAAATGATATCATGACTGGTGAGAAAGAAATTAAGGCAAGGGGCTCTTGCACTCGTGTCTAAACTAAAACTACAAGTCATTGTTTATGAAGGAAAGAAATACACGGATTCATGATGAGTCATGCATACTCTTACATAAATAAGAAGTCAAACTTTTATAGATTGATTTGACTATAGAAAGAATGAATGAATGAATGAGAAATACATAATTATCACGAGGCTTGCAAAATGTGTTAAACATACATTGGATTCTTGTATATTTTTTTTGTTCTCACCAAGATATACCGCAATCATTAGACTCCAACTAATCTGGATCAAATTACAAATTACAGTTAAATCCACAAGAGTAGGAGTTCTCTCATTCACACGACTCCCTAACGGATGGATGTTGGTGTAAGCATGTTCGATTGATTATAAGCATCATCCCAACTTCATTTTTTTTGAACTCGTGCTTACTACTTAGCCAGGAAGAGAGATTACTCATTTACTCCAACATAACTGTAGCACAGTAGTATGGGTAATGGGCCTTATCTTGAATCGAATCAGTTAATAGACGATCCACTTAATACTTAACCAAGAATTGGCCCAAGTTGATAGCATCAATAAAAGCCCATGCATAAAGGAATCTTCTCATTGATTTGCTTGTGGATAATACCAAGAACCAACTACAATAATTTAGCAAATAATATTTATTAGGGATGTCAATATTTCGATAACGGTTATCAAAATCAAGTAATTTGATAAAATATCGGTCTCAAAAGAATTTGCCATCCCGCACTATTGATTTATGAAAAGGAATTGTTAAACTCACAATATTTTTTATTATTTTCACAACAAAAGTGTCGCTGTAGATGTATAGCGACGGTAAAAACAGTCGCTATAGGATCTACAGCGACACTTTTATTATAGAAATAACATTTTCTGTTGTGGATTTAACAATTTTTTTTATGAAAATGTTATACTAAAATTATATCAAGTTAATTTTTTTTAAATATTTTTATAAGTAAATTTGATAGTTTTATTGACATAAATTGTAAGTGAGGTCCTTCTTAAATGAGAGAATCTTATAAAATTATTAAATTTATTTATAAAATATCAATTTTCTTAATCAAATACTCAATCCGGTGACGTTTTAGAGAGTTATGCGTAAAATTAAGAAAATAATTGTATAATATTAAATATATTATTAATTATACATATAATACCCTTTTTATTTGTATCTTATCTCATATTCTCACATTTCTAATATTTTTCACGAGGAATAATTTAAAAAAAATTACGTTAAATAATTTTAAAAATAAAATTAACTAAAAGCGTCATATATATATATATATATATATATATATATATATATATGAAAGTGATAGAATATAATTAATTATTGAAATCGAAAAGAACCAAACAAATCCTTTACCAATTCAACACGATTCGAAACTTCCCAAACAAACCGTACTCGTACTTTTTACTCCAATCAAATATTGCATGAATTTCCATTTTCCACCGTCACAAAAAAATCATAAAAGAATAATACTACAGACACAAACTATTTTATAAATATTTTACAAACTATTGATGTTGCATAATTGTAAGACCCCAATTTTTATAAATAAAGATGAATTTTCTATAAATATTATTTTTGAATATTATGGAATAAATTTGATATAATGTTATAGTTGTGGGTAATATTTATAAATTTTGCAAAAAGTAAGCAAGTTGTTATAAAATATTCGTTTGGTGGGAGAATATTCTTTTTGTTCGGGAATATTCGTACGACTAATCAATCATTAATGGACCCTATTAAGAAGTATTGTCGTAGTTAGAAACGACAAAATTATCTTTTCTATAAAAATAACGGGCAGAGAGGTTATTGTTAAAAGCTGTTGAACTACCCTAGTAGTAAAATCGATGTCTGGCGTAGTTGTATAGTAGCACACGATATTGATTATTGATCTTTACGTGAGAAGTCACTCATTTATGCTCAATTATTACTACAAGAATTTCTTTGCATCATATCTCTTATATTATTGATTCAATTATTGTCACATTATCATTTGTATAATATGTTATAATATTAAATCAATAATTGAGGCGACAAGTTATAAATGATTAATAATTGTTGAAAGATTAAATATGTGTTGATTAAAAATAAAATGATTTGTGGTAATATTTATTCAATCCTTGATGTATATAAAGAGTCTCATATGAGGCGTTTGTGGTAAGTTTGATTATTTTATGGGGGCCCATATGTCATCATCTAAGAGTCTCTTCACGATAGTAATTACCTTCGTCAATAGTAATTACCTTTGTGAATAGTAATTACCTTCGTCAATAGTAATTACCTTTACAGACGTCAAACCACTTGCCGTTTCATATTACGAAAGTCGAACCACTTGTCGTTTCACATTACGAGCATCGAACCACTTGTCGTTTCACATTACATTACAAAGCGTCGAACCACTTGTCGTTTCACATTCTGAGCGCTAAACCACTTTTCTTTTCACATCACCGCCGGTCGTCCACTTGCTTTTTTCACATGGCGGGTCTTAACTAGAAATCTTCTATAAATAGAGGCCTAGTGCTTCATTATTTTCACGAATTCATTCAAGCTATAGAGAGAAAAGTATAGAAAATAAGAGAGAAAGAATAAGAGTATTTTGTTCTTTACCACTTCTCGCACTATTCAATCTCCTACCAAAAGTAAGGGGTGTTATTCTTTCTTATTCATGAAGAGAATCTGTTGTTATTCTTATTATTATTACATTGGAATAACTTTTATATCGTTGTTTACCCTATACTTGGTGACATTCTTCTATTATTACATTGGAACATCACATGCATGTGTTTTACACCGGACCGGTTCCGCCTTTTTATTATTATTCATTGGAACATCACATGCATGTGTTTTTTTGGGACTGGTTCCATTCTTTATTATTCCGTTGGAATATCCTCATCACATGCGTTTTCTGGCGGACTGGTTCGTTCCGATTATTTATTATTACATTTGAATAACTTTTGCTGTCTGATCTATCGCATGCGTGGTGATTTTTTTGTTATTCCATTCTTTATTATACCCAATTGGTTAAAACTTTGACTTATACTCCATGAAATTAGTGGAATATCCTTGATATTTGCGCTTCATCCAATATCCTTTCATGGAAATATTCTTCTCAATATTCTTGAATTTTACTCTACAAAGCGATGATCGTGTTGACAGTTTGGATGTTATTGGTTCTAGATAAATTAATTCTTGAACTTGTTTTATTGAATTCTTATATCATTGTCATCATCCTCATGTTTATATTATGTTGAAAGTCATCTCGTGGCACATAGTGCATAGATGGACTTGGTATGATTATGACCGAGAGACTATTCGATTGTAATCATGGTAGTAATGTTACAAATGATGTGGTAAAAATCCTCAGTGGCCGTAGTGCATTGATGGACAGTTGTTGGCATGATCATGACCATTAATGAATACACAAATATTCTTGGCCCGTAGTGCGTGAATAATTATGGTCGTGATACTAAAGAATATCCTTGGCCGTAGTGCGGGGGGTGATTCGATGATGTGGAATATTTATTAAAAGTGAGTCTCAAATATAACGATGATGAAAAACCTTTTAAAATCATAAAAGATAGTAGATTTTATTTTCTAATTGACTCTTTTAATATATTCTTTGGTTCCATTTGTAGTTAAACTTGATGTTCATTATATTTTATCGGTTTAACATTTCTTTGTTGTAGGCTAATGATAATTTATTCTGCATTATCTTAGTCATAATATTTCTTCTTGAGCTAGTTGAGCTCACCCTTTCTTTCACCGCATTACATTGAAATGAGAATATAGGCTTTGGGACGAGTCGGGAAGCGGAGTAATGGTCCGAGGATAGCATTAGTAGTCTTCACTATTACGTGAAATAGTGTGATAATAATTGTAATGAGGACTCCTTTTGAGTTTGTATGATCTCTAGTAGACAATATTTGTATTCAAACTCACGGTTTATGTAAGTATTGTACACTTACGCTTATATTAGTAAGTTGTATTTAAATTAGTACCATGTATCGACTACCCAAGATGGGTGATGTATACCTAATTTTGGGGGCGTCACGGTTAGTATCGAGCTTAGGGATATGATCCTGCTAAGATGTGAGAATAATACTAGGAGGGAGAGCGCAGAATACCTTTTCGCTAGTATGACTACCTAAGTTTATGTCTTTATTTTATTGGTCGGTCGAAATATAGGGATAATATGTTACATGTCAATTAACCTTTTATTTTGTGGCGATGTCTCAAAATGACATCCGAGAATGTTGAGAATAGTAATGGAGCACGAGCGATCGTTGATTCACCACATATCAATAATCGGGGATAATGTGCATCGAAGGCGACAATCCTCATACAAACAACAACACCGACCAAATGATGAATGATCAAATGTTCGGAGGCTTTATGCGATTCATGCAACAATGAAGCGACTCTGTCTCATCCAAAATAGGTGGAAACACGAAAAACTCTCGGTGCGGTCACCGCTAAACAATTCAAGGAGCTGGGACCACCGGAGTTTAAGGAGAGTCAAAACCACTTACGGCGGAAGCATGGATAAAGCAGATTACCAAGATATTTGATGTCTTGGGATGGTCCGAGAGCAAAAGGTTCCTTTTCACGCTTTTATGTTGCGCGGAGGCGAGATTCTTGGTGGGAATCGGTAAAAGCGTACTCGACTTCTTTGTCTTCAAGATATCTTGGGAGAAGTTCGAGAGTCATTTAACGACAAATACTTTCACGAAAGTATTACGCCACATAAAAGGAGGTGGAGTTTATCAAGTTGGAACAAAACAATATGGTAGTCGCGATACGAGGTAAAATTTGTGGAGTTATCACGGTTTGCGTCCCACTTGGTGGATAATGAAGAGAAATGGCGCGAATGTTTCTAAGAGGTTTGAAGCGGAGATACGTCAACATCTTATTTCTCATAAACTATGTTTGTATTCGGATGTTGTAAATATGGCTCGATTAGTGGAGCGATAACGAGTCAACGCAACTAAAAGAAGCGGTAAGCAAAATTATAATACCGGTGAGTAGTAGTCATCGAGCGGTGACAATAAGCGCGTGGAGGAATCAACGGGCGGATATGGTAACCACTTGGTAGTGTCGGGGCCAAAACAATAAGAATGGACATTTCAAGAAAAGGAGATTCAACAATGATGGAAAGACGTCGACCTGAAAGACCGTTGTTAAGGAAGGAGAAAGACCACTATCATATGCTTCAAATGCGGAGGAGAGGACACATCGATCAAACTGCGCCATGCCGTCCAAAGCATGTTATAATTGTGGAAGAGAAGGTCACTTAGCTCGATTTTGTCGTTCTGAAGACAAATTCAGCTAGGATGGAGGCATCAAAGTAGTCGTCGGAAAAAGTCAAAACCGAAGTAGTCTGAGAGAGGCGTTTGTTATGACCTCCCCGTGAGAAGCAAGGAACCCAAATGAGGTCATCACGGGTAAGCTTATCATAAACTCTAATGAAGTCTATACTTTATTTGATCTGGGGTTCTACCCATTCTTTTATTTCTCCTACTTGTGCTCATCGATTAAATTTGACTCAGGAGAAATTAGACTTTGACTTATCTGTGGAAACTCCGTTGGGAGAAACCTTCATTACATCCACTTTGTTTATAAGTCTTGTTTGGTTCAAATCGGTACCCTCACATTACTGTCGATCTTATTTCATTAAAAATACTTGCATTTGACGTGATTCTGAGGATTGATTGGTTAACAACTTATCATGCAAAAATTGATTGTTTTAAATAGGTTGTTAGCTTTCATATTCCTAACCAACCTATTATCTTGAATTGAAGCGACCAAACCATTAAAATCAATCACGGTCATCTCGAGCCATAAAAGCTATTCGTTTATTGAAAAGCGAATGTCAAGCTTTCTTAGCTCATGCCACGATTTAAACAAAATACGTCGATTTTGAGCGATATTTCTATTGTTAATAAATTTCTGACGTATTCCCGAAGAACTTCTGGCCTACCCAGGCGTGAAATTGAATTTTGTATCGACCTTGAACGGTACTGAAAAACCTATTCCCAAAGCCCATGTCGAATGGCTCTATTGAACTTGAGAGTTAAAGACCCAACTGCGAGAATTGTTAGACATTGGCTTTATTCGTCCTGAGTACTTCTCCTTGGGGTGCTCTGTTCTATTCGTGAAGAAGAAAGATGGGAGTATGCGACTTTGTATTGATTATCGGGAGTTGAATCATGTCACCATCAAAAATAGGTATCCATTGCCACGTATTGATGACTGTTTGACCAATTGCAAGGAGCCAAATTCTTTTCAAAGATTGATCTTCGTTAGGATATCACCAATTGAAGATTAGAACCACCGACATTCCAAAGGCGGCTTTGGAACTCGATGCGGGCATTATGAATTCTAGTCATGTCCTTTGGATTGACTAATGCTCTCTTTATTCATGGATATGATGAACCGAGTATTCAAGGAATATTTGGATCACTTTGTGGTCGTCTTTATTGATGACATCCTTATTTATTCCAAAAGTCGTGAAGATCATGAAAGCAACACTTGAGGTGACACTCCAAAAGCTTCGTGAATATAAGCTTTATGCCAAGTTGAAGAAATCGAGTTACGGCTTGAAGAAGTAGTTTAGATTTGTAATATTCATGAACGCATCAAATTGCATAAAAAGTGCGAAAGCGTGTAAAATCGAGTTTAAAATTTTTACAAACCATATACGGATCACCCTTTATGCACAATTATTAATTAAATGAAAAGATAAAGAATAAAATCATACCCTTGAAGATCGAGCTTCCTCAGGTACAAGTTCACCTCCAAATCCTTTCGCGTTCAACTTGAATCCACCGGGTTTGGTTCCTTCTTTTGATCAACGTTAGCCACCCATGTGTTTGGCCTCTAGAGATGATCCACCAAGTAATAATAAGAATTCAAGAAGATGGGTATTGGCTCAAACCCTAGTTTTTCCTATCTGTATAAAAAAGGGCGTACTCTCCAACTATTGGAATTATTACGTATGTTGTAAAAGTCAACAACCACCTCACCCATAATAAGACTCCTCTTATTTATAGATGTGGGCAACCCTCCTTAACAATTAAGGAATTGGGATTTATTTAATTAATTAAATTCTTTTAATTAATTAAGCTCCCTAATCTTATTAGGGATAATTAATTAAACTCCTTTAACTAATTTTCCTTCCTAATCCAATTAGAAATAAATGAGAATTACTTATATTAAATTAATTCCTAAACTCTTTTAGAAATTAAAATAATAAAAATTGTAATAATATTAATAAGACTCCTCTTATTAATTTATATTTAATATTTCTAAAATATTAAATAATAAATATTAAGCTATTTAATTTATTCTATCACCATAGATTAAATTAAATATACATAATATATTATTACGATTATGCCATTAACTTCTTAAATAATTATTCTTTCTTTTTATGGTGTGACCCTTTAGGTTCTCCATATTAAACCTAGGTTGTGAATAAATCAATTAGAACAATTCTAATCTTATTTAAATAAATAAATTAAACAATTAATTTATTTAAATAAATAATATTTATTCTACAATAGGGATAAGCCTCTAGCGATCAACGACTTTCCGGATAATATAGATTTCAACATTAATCATAAAAAGAACCTTTGAGTAAATAGTTCTTAATCAATTCAATCCTTCCACCATACTGATGTCCCAATTAAATATAAGGCATGGAATTCTTTGTCGAGTCTTATTTTATTTAATTATATGTATTTAGATCCTTAAATGCCTGACTCAAATAATGCAAATTAGAAACTCCTTTCTAATTTCATTCTTAACTTAACCAGGACTATTGGGTTTGTCATTTATCGAATCACATAGGACATTTCTCTTCTTTTAATAGAAGTGGTAGATTCTTTATTGATCATACATTATCTCCATATACAACTTATTATACTCAAGCATACCCTTTGATATACCTAAGGGTCTTAAGGAATAAGTCAAGTATAACTCATCATACACAGCAGATCTTATGATGATCTCAAGTCCAAGGATCACTTGTCTTTTACTATCACTACTGAGAATTCTATTGACGAGTAAATAAAACTCCATTAGGTATTCCTTAGCGAGCCACGTTCGATGAACTTATTCTCTAATAAGCACCTACATACTTGCTTTAGTGTCTCCACACAAATGATCATGAGATCAATCATCCTCATCCAATGAGCAAGCAACGTATGTACCAATCTATCCGGATTCACTAATCCCCAATTTAGTAATCCAATGATTGGGAACTATTTTAGTTTTAAGCTTTCTAAAATTTAGATCTCATTAGAATGATCATCATCATTATTCTAAAAGCATTGCTTAAA
The DNA here is from genome assembly GCA_020205615.1 of Panax quinquefolius. Classification (NCBI taxonomy): domain Eukaryota; kingdom Viridiplantae; phylum Streptophyta; class Magnoliopsida; order Apiales; family Araliaceae; genus Panax; species Panax quinquefolius. The sequence continues at coordinate 152,275,630 of CM035155.1, read as the reverse complement.
ACTATGGGTTTATCACATATTATAAAACAACATCATGTAGATAATTAAAAGCCTTTAATAAATTAATACTTTTTATTAATAAATGAATAAGATTGTTATAAAGTATATGCTTTATCATCAAACATGATTGGCTTGTGTGCATCTACTACTTTCAATCTCTCACTTGCACTAAAGCCCGATCGTCATTATATCTTATACTTTTCTTCTCTAAGTGACGATTATCCTGCTTTGTTGGATAAGCTTTAGTTAATGGATATGTAATGTTGTTCTTGAGAGTCCACCATCTCTATAGTGATTTCCCATCTTTCAATGATTCTTATAATCAAATGAAAGTGCCACACACATGTTTAGATCGAAGATGAGACTTAGGAACTATTCTGGTTACGTAATGAACTTTTAATCCAAACAATCAACTTGCGACTTCATTTATAGCTATATACTTTGTCTTTATCACTAAACCCAAACAACTCTTTCTTTGTTTGGAACCTTTCGATTCAACTGCACCACTATTTCAAGATAACGCTTTACCTTATAGTGGATTTTACATCATCTTGGTTTATACGAAAAACTTGAGTGCATTAAGCCCTCTAGTTTTAATTAAGACCCACCATGAATATGATCACATCCTTAGTCTTAGGTTAAGCACTTTAAGATGTTTTCAACGACTCATAGTGAACTTCTCCATAATATGGTGATCGACATCGGTCTCGTACATTTCATTGCATACATGATTGTCACTCATGCGACGTCTCTTTTTCGAGAGTCTGCATGGGGGACTATTAAGAGAGATACACTCCATAGCTCATCGACATGAGACATCTCTTGGAGTTTGCCATGCTAAACGACTTTAGCATCAAATGAATATCGTTCCTTGGGTTAAGTCGAGCATCCTCTTAAATCTATCTATATAGATTTATATCCCCAATTAAGATACTCTTCCAAATCATTCATTGAGGAATGTTTAGACAACTTTATCTTTCTTGATTGTAGCATTGGTATGTCATTCCTTATCCGTAGTATATCAACATATAGTACTAGGAATGTCACGATGCTCCCACCCCCCTTTGTGCACACTAGAAGTCTTACCTCATCGAATGTAACTCGGATCATCATCTTACATGATGTGTACCTCATCATCATCATCTATGATGAATCCATACCTCCCCAGGTATCTTGATGCTATTCTAGATTCTGATTGGTTTGTGGTACAATAGAATTCATCTACGAGTTCCTCTTATTTGATTTATAGTGTTTTGTGGTTCTTGAACTCTTGAAGATCTATTATCCTCCCACTAGCCCTTGATGATAAACACCTTTATCTTAGAAGGCGTGTGTTTCATGATAAACACCTTTTGCTAAGTAGGATTATAGAACATTTACCCTAAACTTACTTTAGGATGTCCCACAAATCAGTATTTGTCAAATCTTGTCCCAAGCTTATCCTTTGAAACCTTTTCACATAAGTTGGACAACCCCTTATCTTAACATACTTAAGATTAGGAATCCTCCACATCCATAACTTTTATGGAGTCTTGGGGCGGATTTTGAGGTTACCATTTTAGATATGTCACGACCATTTCTAGGACATTATCCCGGAAGGATCTTTGGAATGTCGGTAAAATCATTATGGACCGCACCATGTCCAACAAGGTGCGATGATTTTTCCTTTCGGATACATCAATCAATTATTACGTATCATGGAAGTGTCCATTATGAGAAAAAAACCATTTGAGATGATCTAGAAACTTATTGCACAAGTATTTATTCCTTGATCTAATCAAAGAGTCTTAATACTTTGCAAATTTGTTTCACTTACGAATTCTTTGAACCTTTCAAATAATTCACACTTGTATTCACAAATACATTTCGACTCTTTGAATGATCATCTCCTTTTCTTATACTAATTTGTTCAATATGCAAAATTATTTTCATGTAAGTCAGTATACAAAATTTATTAAGTAATATTCGATTCTATACAAAACATTATTATTATAAATAGAACAACAATTGTTCTTAATTATAATACCAAAGATTTCATTGTCCAACAATAAAATGGAAATAATATTTTTAACAAGAACTGGAATACAATAACAACTTATTGACTTAATAGATTTGCCGTGAGGCATTGCTAAACTATAAGTTTCTATGGCTAATATAATGACAACCTTTGCTACATTTCCATACATAGGATTACTTATATTTGTTTAACTTTCTACTTACATTTGGTCCTTCATAAATCTATATTTATGATAACCAAAGTCGGTATCCAATACCCAAGTAGAACCTTGACTTAAAGAAAATTTATTTCAATCATGAACAAAAAGCGTATTATGTCGAAACTTCACTAAGCTTCTTTGGTTAGCCTCTGCAAGATGCTTCTTGATTTTTCTTTCCGATGTCGAGGCTTATTGCGGTGGAAGCAAACTCCTTTGCTATCCGTATCGATTTTGTTCTTATTATCCTTTGTTTACGCCTTTACATTTTATCTTCTTTGAATCGTTCTTCTTTTGGAAGATCCTTTGGCCCCTACCGATAAGACATGATCTTTCTTGGTTGGAAAGTGACTCTCGACATTTTCAACATGTTAAGCAAAATCGTTGAAAGGCGATATCTAGCTTGTTTATATGAAAAATTCACAACAATTGTGAAAGGAGTCCGGGGAGTGAGTGCAAGATCAAATCTTGGCTCAACTCTCCATCCATGACAAAACTTCGTTGTCTAAATTGATCAATCAAATTGATAATGTTAAGGACTTTTATACATCTTTGTAGTGTCGTCGGTGCATTCTAGATCGGAAGAGCTCCTTGAATATCGATATCTATCGGTCCTACTTTCCTCACCATCAACTACTTGATGTGCGGGAATATAGTAAAGCATCCATAGTTTCATCTTGTGGCGAAGCTCGTTACTTTCGTGGATCGAGCATGATCGTTGAGCCAATGTGCATCATCTTGCCACTTTCTAAAAGTAGCAATGTCTTCTCCTCGGAGGCATTATGCGCAACCATTCTTGAGGATAGGCGTATTAAGGACATAAGATAGCTTTTTCGACTATGAGAACTATTCTCAAATTCCTTAACCAATTCGTTTAATTGATTACGGTTAATTTAGCATCTAATATATTCTGCGATGATAGTAATTTTAGACATTGTAAAATTACTATAAATGAATTTGTAATTAACAACATTTTAACATACATTCTTTTATTAATTACCAAAATAATTTAGGTCTTGTTTTAAATTGGTATCTCCCACTATTTTCTTCTTAAACTATATTACCCTCACTTATATAGTTCGGCAAAATCTAATTAAAGATTTGCTAGTGAGAATAAGGATCCCATTTCAAATGTATATAGCCTTGTGGTGACACAACAAACTATATATAAATAAATAGGTAGACAACTTTTTGTCAATTACATCAACTATCTGACTCCTTGTATTTTGCCTCTTAGATTATTTTGATCAGTGGTGGCACATCCAGAATCAAAATTATCCAAGTTAAGTCCGAACCTAGCACTCCATATATTCAAAAAGAAAAATATCATCCTTGTGGTGACCTGACAAAACAATATTGTTCAATTTTCTTTATAAGCATCAAATGTGATAAATTAACATCTTAAATACTTAATACTTGCCTTGTGGTGACACAACAAACTCGTATTAAATATTTAATACTCTATTAATTTTATCATACTAGAAAGCGACGTTCGATATTCCAAATATCTTTGAGCGCTTAGGACTTAATATAAAAAATTGAGGGTTTTGTTATTAATTTGTCTCATCTTGTTTAGCGGCATTTACATATATATATAAAAATACGCGTCGTATTAATGAACATCTGAAGCATGTTTGCATAATATATAATATATATAGTATAAGCATGCACTATATAGAATACTATATTCTACCCGGATTGATTATGGACTTTTATTCTAGTTTGGTTCACTAGAGCCACCAAGTGAACCAAAATTGAGCTCCCCAATGGGTGCGAGAAATTATATTTAAATATAACTATTACATTTAAACTTGGGCTCCATTACAAAGCGGGTCTTGGCGCTCCTTGCTCCTTGATCTCCAATTCTTCAAAATAATTCTAACTATTCTATTACAAAACTATTTAAAATAAATAGAAACCTTGATCGTGATCGAGGGAAGTACATAGGAGGAGATAGAATTTACATTAAAAAAAAATTAGAGAAGGCGAGTCTGTGAGACCCCATTTAATAAAACTTCATACATTCATGCATCCAACTAAAATAAAATCCAATCGCGTTGGTCGATAGTCCATGATCAATCCCATTTATTATCATACACATCACCATATGCATCGATAAATAACATTCATCTTATGAATAATAAACATTTAATATATATATTGATATCATTTAATGGGCAAATTTAGTTAGTATAAAATCTAATTTTGAATCAAAATAAACTCCTTTATTTTAATCCAAATTTAAATCAAAATAAAACTATTTTATTTTAATTTATCCAATTTTGAATAAAATAAACTATTTTATTTTAATCAAAATCTTTAATCAAAATAAACTCCTTTATTTTAATTAATTATGGAATCCAATTCCATGTAAAAAAAAAAACTTTTATTAAAGGAAACACGATTTTTCTTTTTCTATTCACAAATAAACTCCTTTATTTTGATATAATATGAAATCTTATTTCATATTTAAAAAAACTCCTTTATTTAAGAAAACACGGATTTTCTTTCCTATTCACAAATAAACTCTTTTATTTTGAATAATATGAAATCTTATTTCATATTTAAATAAACTCTTTTATTTAAGGAAACACGGATATTCTTTCACATTCACAAATAAACTCTTTTATTTTGAATAATATGAAATCTTATTCCATATTTAAATAAACTCCTTTATTTAAGGAAACATGGATTCTCTCTTTCATTCAAATAAACTCCTTTATTTTGAATAATATATAAATCTTATTTCATATCTAAATAAACTCCTTTATTTAAGGAAAAATGAAATCCAATTTCAACTCCAATTAGTTATCATGGAATCCAATTCCAACTCTAATTAGTTAGCATGAAATTCTAATTTTAAAATTAAAATAAACCTTTTATTTTAAGATTAAAATAAACCTTTTATTTTAAAATTAAAATAAATATTTTATTTTAATTATAAAATTATTAATATATATATATATATATATATACGTAAATATATATATATATATATATATATATAAATATATATATAAAAAAAAAAATATATATATATATATATATATATATCCCCATATTATATATATATATATCTTCTTGATTCTTGATCACCTAATACTAAGCATGATGGTTAATTTATTTATTTTTTCAAAAGTTGGTTTCACGGTGGATTAATATATAATTAAATATATAACGTTGGTGGGTGATCATGAATCAAGTATAATATATAATTAAATATATACCATTCACGGAATATAATTATAAACCGTAATAATAACGAGATTAAACTTGCGATTTAATAATAGGTTAGCGAATTGATTTTGGTTTTTTTTTTTTTTTTTTTTTTTTTAAATTTTATTTTATACAATAAAAAATATGCCCAATTAAATTGTTCTAAACACATATCAATATAATATCAAATTAAAACAATTAATAATTAGCATAAAGGTTTGGCTCGATGCCATCCTTTATTAGGTTTGTAATATTCATGAAACCTTGATCAAATTGCATAAAAAAATGCGAGCGTGTAAAAAATCGAGTTTAAAAATTTTACAAACCATATACGGATCACCCTTTATGCACAATTATTAATTAAGCGAAAAGATAAAGAATAAAATCATACCCTTGAAGATCGAGCTTCCTCGTGTACAAGTTCACCTCGAATCCTTTTCGCGTTCAACTTGAATCCACCGGGTTTGGTTCCTTCCTTTGATCAACGTTAGCCACCCATATGTTTGGCCTCTGGGGTGATCCACGAGGAAGAATAAAGATTCAAGAAGAAGGGGTATTATGGCTAACCCTAGTTTTTCTATCTCTATAGAGAAAGAGCGTCTCTCTCCAACAAATTGGAATTATTACGTTTGTAAAAGTCAACAACCCACCACCACACATAATAAGACTCCTCTTATTTATAGATGTAAATGACCCACCTTAACAATTAAGGAATTGGGTTTTATTTAATTAATTAAATTCTTTTAATTAATTAAGCTCCTAATCTTATTAGGATAATTAATTAAACTCCTTTAACTAATTTTCCTTCTAATCGATTAGGAATAAATGAAAGTACTTATATTAAATTAATTCCTAAACTCTTTTAGAAATTAAAATAATAATAATTGTAATAATATTAATAAGACTCCTCTTATTAATTTATATTTAATATTTCTAAAATATTAAATAATAAATATTAAGCTATTTAATTTATTCTATCACCATAGATTAAATTAAATATACTTAACATATTATTACGATTATGCCATTAACTTCTTAAATAATTATTCTTCCTTTTATGGTGTGACCCTTTAGGTTCTCCATATTAAGCCGGTTGTGAATAAATCAATTAGAAACAATTCTAATCTTATTTAAATAAATAAATTAAACAATTAATTTATTTAAATAAATAATATTTATTCTGATGATAGGGATAAGCCTCCTAGCGATCAACGACTTTCCGGATAATATAGATTTCAACATTAATCATTAAAGAACCTTTGAGTAAATAGTTACTTAAATGCAATTCAATCCTTCTACCATACTGATGTCCCAATTAAATATAAGGCATGGAATTCTTTGTCGAGTCTTATTTTATTTAATTATATGTATTTCGATTCTTAAATGCATAACTCAAATAATGCAAATTAGAAACTCCTTTCTAATTTCATTACGCCTTAACCAAGGACTCTTGGGTTGTCATTTATCGAATCACATAGGACATTTCTCTTCTTTTATTAGAAGTGGTAGATTCTTTATTGATCATACATTATCTCCATATATGACTTATTATACCCAAGCATACCCTTTGATATACCTAAGGGTCTTAAGGAATAAGTCAAAGTATAACTCATCATACACGAGATCTTATGATGATCTCAGTCGAGGATTACTTGTCTTCTATCACTTCTGAGAATTTCTATTGACGAGTAAATAAAACTCCATTAGGTATTCCTTAGCGAGCCACGTTCGGTGAACTTATTCTCTAATAAGCACCTACATACTTGCTTTAGTGTCTCACACAAATGATCGTGAGATCAATCATCCTCATCGATGAAGCAAGCACGTATGTACCAATCTATCCAGATTCACTAATCCCCAATTTAGTAATCCAATGATTGGGAACTATTTTAGTTTTAAGCTTTCTAAGAATTTAGATCTCATTAGAATGATCATCATCATTATTCTAAAAGCATTGCTTAAAACTATGGGTTTATCACATATTATAAAAAGCGACATCGTGTAGATAATTAAAAGCCTTTAATAAATTAATACTTTTTATTAATAAATGAATAAAATTATTACAAAGTATATGCTTTATCATCAAACATGATTGACTTGTGTGCATATTACTTTCAATTTTAACTCACGAAGTTCAATAGGAGCCATTCGATGTGAGATTTTAGAAATGAGTTTTGTCTTAGGGTTCAAATTCGATACAAAATTTAATATCGGGCTTTGGGAGTAAGCGAAAAATTCTTCAGAAATCGTCGGGAAAAATCAATAACAACGAGAATATTATTCAAATCGGCGTGTCTTTATTCAAATCCATAACATGGACTAAGAAAACTTGACATCCGTAATAAACGAATGACTTCATGGCTTGATATGAAAATGTTTGACTATAATGGTTTGATTGCTTGAATTGAATAACAGAGTTGCTTAGGAATATGAAAACTAACAACTTACGAAAGTAATCAATTTCGGCGTGATGAGTAGTTAACCTTAAAATCACATCAAAAGCAAATATCTCTATAGAAATAAGGTTAACGGTAATGTGATAGTGCCCACAGAATCAAGCAAGATTTCTAAACAACGGATGTAATGAAAGTTTCTCTAACGAGTCTCCATAAATAGGTCAAAAGTCTAATTTCTCCGTGAGTCAAGTTCAAAGCGTTGAGCGCAAAGCAAAGAGATAAAAGAATGGGTAGAACCCAGTATCTAGTAAGGTATAAACTTTGCAAGAATTTATAATTAACTAACGTGCTAACCGTTCGGGTTCCTCGCATTTTTCGACCGGTCAATCGATAAACGCTCTTCCGAGAACCGTTGACTTTGACTTTTCTAGGACAATCTTTTGAATCACCGTCCCCCATTGAACTTTAAGCTTTCTTTGACAATCTGATCCGATATGTCCTTCCTTTCCACAATTATAGCATACCTTGAACTGTTGTGGGCGGTTTGGTGATATGTCCTTCTTTTCCGCATTTGTAAGCATATAATGGGTGGTCGTTTCTCCTCCCTTAGAACCCGATTCTTTGCCGTATTGCTCGTCTTCACATAGTCGTTGTTGAATCTGCTCTTTTAAAATCTCCTCCCACTCGCTTCTTCTTCTATTTTCATGGCCACGATTACCACGGAGTGGTTCACCGCCTTTGTCTCGTATTCTTCTTTCTCCGCCGGTTATCGTTATTACGATGATTCGCTATCTTGATATGATCCACGGTTATGGTCCTCGGTTGAGCGTACTTTCGTTATCTCGCTCTAAAAAGCGAGCCTGTTGACAACATCTGAATAGAGAAAAATTTATGAGAAATGAGATCTTGGCGTATCTGGGGTTTGAAACCTCTCGTAAAACATCCGCGTCAATCGTTCTAATTCTCCACCAAATGAGGTGAAAACTGGATAACTCTGCGAACTTCGCCTCGTCTTTGGGACACCGTCATGTTATTCTCGCTTCTAGTCTAATAAACTCCACTTCCTTCATATAGCGAATACATTTTAGGGAAGTACTTGTCATTGAACTGCTTTACGAAATGTCTCCCATGACATCTTTGAGTCAAATTGGATGGAGTGCGCTTCCTGAGACTCCCACCGTGATCCTGCCTCGCCACGAACATAAAGGTAGCGAATGGAACCTTCGTTCCTCCGTGCATCCCAAGACATCGAATATCTTGGTAATTTGCTTGACCCATGTTTCCGCCATGATGGGATCGGCTTTCCATTAAATTCAGTGGTCCCAACTCTTTGAACTTGCTTGGGTTGTGACAACCCGTGAATTACAATCATTTCCTCCGTATTTTGAACACGAGTCTCCTCGTGCGATTTTGCATGAGCTGCAAAAAGCTTCTAAACATCCCTCGTTCATCATCTGCTTTCGATTAATTGTTGTTCACGGGAGTTACATTGTCGACTGTTGCACGTTCTCCTCGTTGGTAAAGTCTGAGCATCTCCACGGTCTCATTTACTCCATTGTTAATATTCTCATTCAACATTCTCAAATCTTGTCGTAAAACAAGGGTTAATTAAGAAATCAATATATCACATAATATCCCTATATATCTTGACCAACTAACAAATAAGCTTAGGTAGGACACACTTTAGCGAAGGATTTACTCGTCTCTCCCTCCTGAGTTCTATTCCCCGATCTCCGGAGATCATATCCCTAAGCTCGATACCAACTTGTGGCGCCCCCCCAAAATAGGTCCATTCCATCCAACCCATTCTGAGTCGCCAAATACATGGTACGAAATAACTACAACTTTATTATTACAACATATAAACTGTGAGTTTAAATACGAGATATTGCCATCTAGCATAATATCCACACGCAAATAAATCCCATCATAATTATTGATACATTATTTTACAAAAATGGTGAGGACTACTAAACAACTCTCTCTAGAACCTTCATTCCATACCCCAGACTAGTACTACATTACATTCTCGCCTCTGAGAAGAAAAATGGAACAAAAGGAAAAGGGGTGAGCTCAACTAGCCCGATAAAAAGAATATTATGACTAAGATAATATACACCAAATTATCGTTAGTCTTCAACAGGAAAAATCTAATAGAATACTGATAGATGTGGCGCCCCAAAAATAGGTATACATCACCCATTACGAGTTGTCGATACATAGATGCGAAACAACTACAACTTTTATTATTACAACAGTAAAGCTGTGAGTTTGAATACAAATATTATCTTATAGACAATATCTATACTCAAATAAATCCTCATCACATTTATTGATATATTATTTTACAAAATGGTGAGGACTACTAAACAATTCTTTCTAAAACCTTCATTCCATACCCAGGCTAAATACTTTCGCTATATTCTACCTCTCACGAGAAAAAAAATGGAACAAAAAGGAAAAGGGTGAGCTCAACTAGCCCGATAAAGAATATTATGACTAAGATAATATAAAACAAATTATCGTTAGTCTTGACGGAGAAAAAATCTAATAGAATCTGATAGACAACAAATTTTAAATCAATATTACATTGAAAATAATAATTCATTAGAAGAGTTAAGTAGAGAATGCAAACTACTATCTTACATGTATGAATTTAAAAGTTCATCGTCTATCTTTTATCCTATAACATCAATCGATATACATCGGAATCAAATATTCATCTTTGCACTACGGGCGAAGATATTCATCGATTAATTATGTATTCATTTAAACACACTTCATCTTTCATCTTTTTACTTTACTGAAAAAGATATTCTTGAGAAATCATTCATCTTTACTTTTCTGAGGGCCAAAGATATTCAATAATATCATCATTTAAGGCGAGGATGATGAAAATATTTTTTAAAAAAGCGAATCCGATTGAAACAAAATGACAAGGATTAAGGATTAAGGATTAAGTACTTTGTTTTATCCATGTTCAAAATACCTCAAAAATAATCATAGTGGTGTAAAATTCAAGAATGATCAAAACATGGATCTGATCAAATCTAGTATCTAGAATAGATATTTTGACGAAAAAGAAGAAATTTCATTTTTAGATTGAATAGTTAGATATCGTGAATAGTCTTGCAGTATCGTGAATAAGTAACTCAATAGACACCAAAAGATAGAAATTTCCCAAAAAACATCTTCACGCTTAATGAATAGTACTTTCGTGAATAGTAACTTCGTGAATAATAACTTCATGAATAATGAACTCGTGAATAGTAACTCGTGAATAATAACTCATGAATAGTAACCCAACAAAAAAGTTCTAAATTTGATAAAAACTTCCAATCAATATTTCAAAGATAATGATATTGAAAAAATAATATCATTTGAGAAAAATAACATCCACTTACCTCGAAAGATTAAGTCTTAAATTTGGAATCTAGGATATAGTCTTTGAAGGAACTTGCCGCACCGTCTAACAATACTCAAAGTATACTCAAAATACTCACAAGAATAAACTTCGATAATATAGAGAGAAAACTTGAGTTTACGGTGTGATTTTCAATTATAACCTAAGCACCTTTATTTATAGGAAAATCTTAGAACACAGCAAAGCGAAAATTTAATATAATATTAATATATATATATAAATTTCTCGCCCACCTTCCTAGATCTGATCTCAGCTTATTATGCACATGTTGTAACCTACAAAAAAAAACACAAAAAACGTTTTTATTATTTAAAATATTTTAAACTTCCAAAAATCAATTATTTGAACTTGAACTTCAATAATTCATAATAAATAGCCCTTTCATCAGAAAATTCGAATCTCGCGAGTTTTATAGGAAATTCAATTCTCTACAACTTTGCGGAAAGAAAGTTTTTCCCAAATTCCAAATGAAAATTGGCCAAAAATCCACAAACGGGAGATTTTACTGAAATTATAATCAAATTTCGATCGATAAATGGGGTCCATGACATGTTTAACATGTTTTAAACATTTATTGCAACAAAATACTCTTCTTCTCCTCGTATACTCATATATCCCACATTCGTTGTAAAAATATCACCATTATTATATTATTAAAATATAATAATATATTAAATAATTATTTTATCGAAAAAGATAAAATTTTTTTCAACAATTGTCACATTAAAATTTTTCTCCATCTATATCCACATAAAATCAATATTTTCCTCATCATATGAATCAATAATTAATTATTCAGGAATAATATTACGAATCACAATATTGTGACGGTGGGTTCCAGGAAGAGGGGGGCTTTCGATAAAATTTCTCCTTCTTGGTAGCGCGATTAGGTGACCAAACCTCTCCTTGAAGCGAACTTTCTAGACATTGCCAATAATGTTATCTAATAATATTATTAGGATAATATGAATTATTGCTTCGATAATGAAAAATATTGTGTAATGACAATTATTGAAACAACAATAATATAAAATATCAATATGACAATTATTAACTCGATAAAATCTTTGAGCGATAATTCACGTAACCATTATTGAGTAGTGCCTTCTTACGTAAGAATCAATAATTGGTGCGCAATCTGGTATCTTCTTGTGTTTTAACCATAGAGTATTTTAACGATATTATTGATGTATAACTACTTCTGTTATTATTTTAACCAACTTATATTTGTCGTTTTCTTCATCCAATCGCTTTTAGTTATGGGACCCCCACACATGCATTTCTTGCGTCAATGCGAATATTCCCAAGCGATCTGAATATTCCACGACCAAACGAATATTCCCAAACAATGATGAATATTTTATAACCACTTGCTTATTTTGAAATATTTGCGTATTTAACCCCTAACTATCCACATTAATCAAATCAACCTTCTATTTCAAAATAATAAATAAAGAAAATTAAATTTCATTAATAATAAGTTGGGGTCTTCTGACCTCCCTCCTTATGAAATTTAAGTCCTCGAAATTGGCGTCGCGATACACAGTGTTTGAAAAGGTGAGGATACCTCGCTTTCATTTTCGTTTCTAATTCCCGGTCATTTCTCTATAGCATGATTCCTCCACAAAACTTTAACTTGTGGTATGACCTTTCTTGCGTGGGACATGCTCCTTCTATCTAAGATCTTGGCGGTACCTCCTCATCGTTAAGTCTTGGCTATCTCGTCAGTTTCTAACTTCGATAACGTGGTTGGGTCTTTCACATATTTATGAAATGCGGATATGTGAAACACATTATGAACACGAGACATACTCGGAGAATAACAGCGAGTCTATAGGCTACATTTCCTACTCGGTCGAGAATTTGAAATGGACCCGATAAATGCGTGGATTGAGCTTTCCTCTCTTCCCCGAATCTTGTAACTCCTTCCATGGAAGCAACTTCATGATAATCATGATCCCCACACTAAATTCCGTCCTTTCGATGAAGATCCGCATAACTCTTTTATCGATCTTGTCTTGGTTTGTATCGTTGTCGAATCATTTGGATCTTTTACGTGAGTCATACGTACTTAACTTTCGGGTCCCAACAATGTTGCTTCACCCACCTCGTCCCAACATCTTGGAGCGACATTTTTTCGTCCATATAATGCTTGAATGGAGCCACACTATACTTGCACGATAAGCTTTTTGTTGTAGGAGAATTCCACCATGGTAAATACTTATCCCAACTGCCCTTGAAGTCTAGGACACGAGTCTTAATAGATCTTGAAGTTTGAATAGTCCTCTCGATTGTCCGTCCAGGTTTGGGGATGGTATCTTAGAACTAAATCGTAAATCCGTGCCCATAGCTTTTTGCAAGCTAACCCAAAATCTTGAAGTGAATCTTGGGTCACGATCCAAAAACTATGGATCTGAGGCATGCCATACGACCTCACAATCTCATTCACGTACATACTAGCAAGGCGTTCGAGGAATAAGTCTCCGTGTCGGCAAAATGATGAAGCGAGACTTGGTTAATCTATCAACAATAACCCAAATAGCATTGATGCCTTGAGAAAGCCGTAGGAAGACCCATAACTTGAAATCCATGGTAATGTGTTCCCACTTCCATTTGAAATCTCAGAGTGGTTCTGACGGACCCTTAGGTACTAGATGCTCGCGCTTTACCACGTTGACAAGTTAAACACATTGAGATAAACTTTGCAATCTCTCTCTTCGTATTGTTCCACCAAAATGTATGTCGAAGATCACGATACATTTTAGTACTTCGAGGATGGATTGCAAATGGTGTATTGTGTGCCTCCATCATAATCTTGTACTTCAAATCGAGTCGTTAGGAACACAAAGTCTAGAGTGGACTCAAAGTATTCCTTCTTCATCAATTCTAAGCTTAGGAATAGCTCCTTCTTGTACTTTCTTTCTTCATACGCATCATTTCGGGTTGGGTGGCTTGAAGCAACCTTAACTTTTTCTATTAAAGTTGGCTCTGTCGTATATACTTGACATCATCGCACTTTCGTTCCGCATATGATCTTCTACTTCGTATGCGTCGGCTACCGTTCGCTTTTCCGGGATGGTATTGAATAGTGTGTGTCGTAGTCTTTCAATAGCTTTCGAGCCAGCGTCATTGCCGCGTGTTGAGTTCTTTTGAGTGAAGAAATATTTAAGGCTTTTATGGTGCGAATATATCTCACTTTCTCCCCATATAGATAGTGCCTCCATATCTTTAAGCGGCAACTTTGCATTGCTTGCTGACTCTAGATCATGGTAGGATAATTCCTCTCATACTCTTTAAGTTGTCGGGCATAAAGGCTATGACTTTCCACGTTGCATGAGAACACATCCTAACCCTTTGCACGAAGCATCATTTGTAGATAACAAATCCATCCGAACGGATGGTATTGTTAGAACAGTCTTAAAATAAGTCTCCTCTTAAGCTCTTGGAAACTTTTCTCGCGTTCTTGGCTCCAAGCAATTTTGTATCCTTAGGAGTTAGGTTTGAGTTAATGGAGTAGCGATTCGAAAAACCCTTCCACGAATCTCAGAATAATAACCAAATTTAAGCCCAAAAAGCTACGTCTTGATCCACCAAACTTGGTTGCTCCCAACTTTGTATTGCTTGATCTTGGCGGATCAGCGGATACTCCATGTTTTGACACCACGTGCCCGAGGAATGCTACTTCCTCGAAGCGAACTTCGCATTTCTTCAATTTGGCATATAGTTTGTTTTCACGAAGCCTTTGGAGTACCGACTTCAAATGGTGCTCATGATCTTCACGACTTTTGGAATATATGAGGATGTCATCAAAAACAACAACAAATTGATCGAAATATTCCTTGAATACTCGGTTCATCGTATCCATGAAAGCGCGAGGAGCATTAGTTAGTCAAAAAGACATGACTAAGAATTCATAATGCCCATCTGGGAGTTAAAAGGCGGTCTTTGGAATATCCTCGGTTCTAATCTTGGTGATGATATCGAGCGAAGATCGATTTTGAAAAGAATTGTGCCCCTTACTGGCTGGTCGAAACAAGTCATCAATCGAGGTGAGGATACCTATTCTTGATGGTGACATGGTTTAATTCCGATAGTCGATACAAAATCGCATACTCCGTCTTTCTTCTTTTTCAAATAAAGCAGGGAGCACCCCGAGGAGATGTCTTGGGGCCAATGAAGCCGATGTCCAACAATTCACATAGTTGGACCTTTAACTCCTGAAGTTCAATAGGAGCCATTCGATATGGGGTTTTAGAAATGGGCTTTGTGCAGTTGAAGATCGATAAAGAATTCAACTTCACGTTACGGGGTAGGCCAGGGAAGTTCTTGAAAATCGTCGGAAAATCGATAACAACGGGAATATTATTCAAATTTGGCGTGTCTTTATTCAAATCCATAACATGGGCTAAGAAAGCTTGACATCCGTTTTTGATAAGCGAATAGCTTTATGATTAGATATGATGGTGATTGATTTTAATGGTTTAGTTGCTTGAATTAAATACAACAGGTTGGTTAGGAATATGAAAACTAACAACCTTACGAAAAACAATCAATTTTGGCATGATGAGTAGTTAACCAATCAATCCCTAAAATCACATCAAAAGCAAGTATCTTTAAAGAGATAAGGTCAACGGGTAAGGTGATGGTGCCAACTTGAATCAAACAAGATTTATAAGCGATGGATGTGATGAAAGTTTCTCTAACGGAGTTTCCACGAGATAGGTCGAAAGTCTAATTTCTCCGGAGTCGAGTTTAAGCGTTGAGCACATGCGGAGAGATAAATGAATGGGTATGCACGGTATCAAGTAAGGTATAAACTTAGAAGAATTTATAAATAGCTTACCCGTGATCACCTCGTTTGGGTTCCTCGCATTTTGACCGATCACGAACAAACGCTCTTCCGGAATCGTTGACTTTGACTTTTACGGGATATCTTTTGAGTCATGATCCCATTGAACTAGGTTTATTCTTTGTCTGATCTCGGCGATATGTCCTTCCTTTCCACAATTATAGCATACCTTGAGCTGTTGTGGGCGGTTTGGTGATATGTCCCTCTTTTCGCATTTATAGCATATAATGGGTGGTCGTTCTCCTCCACTTAGAACCGATTCTTTGCCGTATTTGTCGTCTTCACATAGTCATTTGTTAAATCTCCTCTTTTTAAAATCTCCTCGACTTTCGCTTCTTATTTTTCATGGCCGTGATTACCACGGAGTGGTTACCATTTTTGTCCGTCTGTTTCTTTCTCGCCGGTTATCATTATTACATTGATTGCTATCTACGATGCGATCCACGGTTGTGGTCCTCGGGTTGAACGTACTTTCGTTATCTCGCTCTAATAATTGAGCCTGTTTACAACATCTGAATAAAGAGAAAATTTTATGAGAAATGAGATCTTGGCGTATCTTGGGTTTCAAACCTCTAAGAAACATCCAGCGTCATCGTTCCTCATTCTCCACCAAATGAGGTCTGAAAACTGGATAACTCTATGAAACTTTGCCTCGTCTTTGAGACAAATCGTATTGTTTTGTTCCAATCGATGAACTCCACTTCCTTCATATAGCGAACACTTTCGGAAAGTATTTGTCATTAAATAGCTTCTGAAAGCGTCTCCCAGACATCTTTGAGTCTTGTTGGATGGAGTGCACGCTTCACGAGACTCCCACCGATGAATCGCTGCCATGCCACGGAACATAAAGGTGGCGAATGGAACCTTCTGTTCCTCCGTGCATCCCAAGACATCGAATATCTTGGTAATTTGTTTGACCCGTGTTTCCGCCGTGATCGGATCGGCTTTCCTTAAATAAATTGCAGTGGTCGACTCTTTGAGCTGCTTGGTGTGACAACTTGTGAATTCTTATCATTTCCTCCATATTTTTTGAACACGAGTCTCCTCGTGCGATTTTGCATGAGCTGCAAAAACTTCTAAACATCCCTCGTTCATCATCTCGCTTTCGTTGGTGTTGTTCACGGGAGGAACATTGCCGACTGTTGCACGCGTTCTCCTCGTTGGTGAGTCTGAGCGTCTCCACGGTCTCATTTCCATTGTTAATATTCTCGATTCGACATTCTCAAATCTTGTCGTAAAACAAGGGTTAATTAAAAAATCAATATATCACATAATATCCTATATCTTGACCAACTAACAAATAAGCTTAGGTAGGACACCTTTAGCGAAGGATTTACTCGTCTCTCCCTCTGAGTTACATTCCCGATCTCCGCCAGGAGATCGTATCCTAAGCTCGATACCAAGCTGTGGCGCCCCCAAAATAGGTATACATCACCCATTACGAGTTGTCGATACGTGATGCGAAAAACAACTACAACTTTATTATTACAACGATGGCTGTGAGTTTGAATACAAATATTATCTTACAGACAATATCTATACTCAAATAAATCCTCATCACATTTATTGATACATTATTTTACAAAAATGGTGAGGACTACTAAACAATCCTTTCTAAAACCTTCATTCCATTACCCAGGCTAGTACTATCGTATATTCTCACCTCCACGAGAAAAATGGAACAAAAAGGAAAGGGGTGAGCTCAACTAGCTTCGATAAAGAATATTATGACTAAGATAATATCTGACAAATTATCGTTAGTCTTGACGAGGAAAAATCTAATAGAATCTGATAGGCAACAAATTTTAAATCAATATTACGCGGTGAAATAATAATTCATTAGAAGAGTTAAGTAGAGAATGCAAACTACTATCTTACATGTATGAATTTAAAAGTTCATCGTCTATCTTTTATCCACAGTAACATCAATCGATATACATCTGGAATCAAATATTCATCTTTTACTCTCTGGCCGAAGATATTCATCGATTAGTCATGTTTCATTTAAACACTGTTCATCTTTGCACTACGGGCCAAGATATTCTTGAAAATCATTCATCTTTGCACTACTGAAGATATTCTTAGAAAATCATTAATCTTTGCTCTAAGATATTCCATAATATCATCATTTAAGGCCGAGGATGATGAAAATATTTTTTTAAAAGCGAATCGGTGAAACAAAATGACAAGGATTAAGGATTAAGGATTAGTACTTGGTTTTATCCACGTCCAAAAATACCTCAAAAATAATCATAGTGGTGTAAAATTCAGAATGATCAAAACATGGATCTGATCGAGTTAGTATCCGAATAGATGTTTTTGGACGAAAAGAAGAAATTTTATTTTTAATTGAATAATGATAGTATCGTGAATAGTCAAAAGATCGTGAATAGTCTTAGTATCGTGAATAGTAACTCAGACACCAAAAGATAGAAATTCCACAAAAAAACATCTTCACGCTTACGTGAATAGTACTTTCGTGAATAAGTAACTCGTGAATAGTAACTCGTGAATAATAACTTCGTGAATAGTAACTCATGAATAGTAACCCGTGAATAGTAACCCAGAGCATGAAAAAAGTTCCAAATTTGATAAAAACTTGGATCAATATTTGACATAATGATATTGAAGAAATAATATCATTCTGAAAAAAAAATAATATCCCTTACCTCGAAAGATCGATCTTCAAATGAAACAGGATATAGTCTATGACTTGGACTTGCATCGTATAGCAATACTCAAAGTATACTCAAAATACTCACAAGAATACGCTCGATAATATAGAGAAAAACTTGATTTACGGTGTGATTTTCAATTCTAACCTAAGCACCTATTTATAGGAAAATGCTTAGAACACCAGCGAAAAATTTAATAAAATATATTATTATTAATAAATTTCCCACGCCTCTTTGGAAATCAGATCCCAACATTTCCCACATGCCAACCTTCTAGAAAGAAATGATAAAAAAACGTTTTTCATAAAATAAATAATTAAAACTTCACAAAAATCAATTATTTGAACTTGAACTTGATAATTCATAATAAATAGCCCTTTCATTAGAAAATTTCAATCTCGCCAATTTTTATAGGAAATTCAATTCTCTACAACTTTGCGAAGAAAGTTTTTCCAAATTCCAAATGAAATTGACCAAAATCCACAAGCGAAGGCGATTTTACAAATTATAATCAAATTTCGATCGATAAATGGGGTCCACAGACATGTTTAACATGTTTTAAACATTTATTGCAACAAAAATACTCTTCCTCCTCGTATACTCATATATCCCACATTACGTTGTAAAAATATCACCAGATTAATATATTATTAAAATAATATATTTAAATGAATTATTTTATCGAGAAAAAGATAAAATATTAATTTTCAACAATTGTCATTTTAAAATTTTCTCCATCTATATCCATAAAATCAATATTTTCCTCATCATATAAATCAATAATTAATTATTCACAAATAATATTACGAGAATCACAATATTGTGACCGAGGCGGTTCCTGAGAGAAAGGGGGCTTTCGATAAAATTTCTTCTTCTTGGCGCGCAATTAGGTGACCAAACCTCTCCTTAGAGCGAACTTTCTAGACATTGCCAATAATGTTATCTAATAATATTATTCGGATAATATGAATTATTGCTTCGATAATGAAAATCTTTGTGTAATGACAATTATTGAAACAACAACAATATAAAATATCAACGCAACAATTATTAACTCGATAAAATCTTTGAGCGATAATTCTTTGTAACCATTATTGAGTAGTGCCTTCTTACGTAAGAATCAATAATTGGTGCAATACCTGTGTCTACTTATTCAACAACGCGTATTAGTGTGTTTTTAACCACCGGGTATTCCAACGATGATAATTGGTAACAACTACGTAGTTATTTAAAAACAACTTATATTTATGCGTTTTCTTCATCCATAAGCTTTCAGTTATGGGGCCCACACATGGGCTACGGCAAATAAATATTCCCAATATTCCCAAAGCGGTAACGATGAATATTCCGCGACCAAACGAATATTCCCAACAACAATGAATATTTTATAACCACTTGCTTATTTTGAAATATTTGCGTATTTAACCCTTAACTATCCACATTAATCAAATCAACCCTTACTATTTCAAAATAATAAATAAAGGAATTCCTTTTATTTAAAAATTTGAGTCTTACGAAGCCTTTAGAGTACTAGCTTGAAATGGTGCTCACGATCTTCACGACTTTTGGAATATATAAGGATGTCATCAATAAAATAGTTTGACAACAAACCTGATCCAAATATTCATGAATACTTCGGTTCATCATATCCATGAAATATTCATGAGGAGCATTAGTTAGTCCGAAAGAAGATTGACTAAAAGAATTCATAATGCCCATACCGAGTTCTCAAGGCGCCTTTGGAATATCCTCGGTTCTAATCTTGGTGATGATATCCGAATCGAAGATCGATTTTTGAAAAGAATTGTGCCCTTTACAATCGGTCAAACAAGTCATCAATACGAGGTAGAGGATACTATTCTTGATGGTGACATCGTTTAATTCCAGATAGTCAATACAAAAAGTCGCATACTCCCGTCTTTCTTCTTTACAAATAAAACAGAGAGCACCCCAAGGAGATGTCTTAGGGCGAATGAAACCAGATGTCCAACAATTCCACAGTAGTTGGACCTTTAACTCTGAGAAGTTCAATAGGAGCCATTCGATATGGGGTTTTAGAAATGGGCTTTGTGCTGGGTTCAAGATCAATAAAGAATTCAACTTCACGTTACGGGGTGGTAAGCAGGGAAGTTCTTGAAAATCGTCGGAAAATCAATAACAACAGAAATATTATTCAAATTTGATGTGTCTTTATTCAAATCCATAACATGGGCTAAGAAAGCTTGACATCCGTTTTTCAATAAGCGAATAGCTTTATGATTAGATATGACGGTGATTGATTTTAATGGTTTAGTTGCTTGAATTAAATAACTGAGGTTGGTTAGGAATATGAAAACTAACAAACTTACGAAAATAATCAATTTTGGCATGATGAGTAGTTAACCAATCAATCCACAAAATCACATCAAAAGCAAGTATCTTTAAAGAGATAAGGTCAATGGTAAGGTGATGGTGCCAACTTGAATCAAACAAGATTTATAAGCGATGGATGTGATGAAAGTTTCTCTAACGAGAGTTTCCACGAGATAGGTCAAAGTCTAATTTCTCGGTCGAGTTTAAGCGTTAAGCCTGGCGGGAGAGATAAATGAATGGGTAGTATGCCGGTATCAAGTAAAATATAAACTTAGAAGAATTTATAAATAACTTACCGTGATCACCTCGTTTGGGTTCTCGCATTATGACCGATCGCGACAATAAACGCTTTCTTCCTAATCGTTGACTTTGACTTTTACGGGACGATCTTTTGAGTCACCGTCCCATTGAACTAGGTTTCATTCTTCGTCTGATCTCGAACGATATGTCCTTCCTTTCCATAATTATAGCATACCTTGAACTGTTGTGGGCGTTTGAATGATATGTCCTCTTTTCGCATTTGTAACATATAATGACCGGTGGTCGTTCTCCTCCCTTAGAACCGATTCTTCCAGACCGCTTTGTCGTCTTCACATAATCATTGTTAAATCTCCTCTTTTAAAATCTCCTCATGACTTCGCTTCTTCTATTTTCATGGCCATGATTACCACCGGTGGTTACCATTTTTGTCCGTCTGTTTTTTTCTCCATTGGTTATCATTATTACATTGACCTTTATCTCTCGATACGATCCTGGTTGTGGTCCTCAGTTGACCGTACTCGTTATCTCGCTCTAATAATTGAGCCACA
Organism: Panax quinquefolius; assembly: GCA_020205615.1. NCBI lineage: Eukaryota > Viridiplantae > Streptophyta > Magnoliopsida > Apiales > Araliaceae > Panax > Panax quinquefolius. The sequence goes on along the minus strand of CM035155.1, from coordinate 152,253,696 downwards.
TTTTACAACATCTGAATAGAGAGAAATTTATGAGAAATGAGATCTTGGCGTATAACGGGTTTCAAACCTCTAAGAAACATCCGTCATCGTTCCTCATTCTCCACCAAATGAGGTGCTGAACACAGATAACTCTATGCAAACTTTGCCTCGTCTTGAGACACCGTCATGTTGTTTTGCTCTAATCGATGAACTCCACTTCCTTCATATAGCCGAACACTTTCGGGAAAGTATTTGTCATTAAATAGTTCTGAAATGTTTCCCAAGACATCTTTGAGTCTTGCGGTTTGGATGGAGTGCTTCCACAGACTCCCACTAGTAGTCTGCCTCGTCTTGGAACATAAAGGTGGCGAATGGAACCTTCATTCCTCCGTGCATCCCAAGACATCGAATATCTTGGTAATTTGTTTGACCCATGTTTCCGCCCGTGATCGGATCTCGGCTTTCCATTAAATTCGGTGGTCCCAACTCTTTGAGCTGCTTGGTGTGACAACCCGTGAATTTCTATCATTTCTCTCAGTATTTTGAACACGAGTCTCCCTCGTTTGATTTTGCATGAATCTGCAAAAGCTTCTAAGCATCCCCGTTCATCATCTCGCTCGGTGGTGTTGTTCGCGAAGAGAACATTGCTAAATTGTTACCGCGTTCTCCTCGTTGGTGAGTGCAAAGCGTCTCCACGGTCTCATTTCCATTGTTAATATTCTCGATCGACATTCTCAAATCTTGTCATAAAAAACAAGGATTAATTAAGGAAATCAATATATCACATAATATCCCTATATCTTGACCAACTAAAAAAAATAAGCTTAGGTAGGACACACTAGCGAAGGATTTACTCGTCTCTCCCTCCTAGTTCTATTCCCCGATCTCCGCCAGGAGATCATATCCTAAGCTCGATACCAATTGTGGCGCCCCAAAATAGGTATACATCACCTATTCGAGGTTGTCAATACGTGGTATGCGAAACAACTACAACTTTATTATTACAACAAGAAAATTGTGAGTTTGAATACAAATATTATCTTATAGACAATATCTATACTCAAATAAATTCTCATCACATTTATTGATATATTATTTTACAAAATGGTGAGGACTACTAAACAATTCTTTCTAAAACCTTCATTCCATACCCCAGGCTAATTGTACTTCGCTATATTCTCGCCTCACGAGAAGAAAAATGGAACAAAAAGGAAAAGGGTGAGCTCAACTAGCCCGAGTAAAGAATATTATGACTAAGATAATATAAAACAAATTATCGTTAGTCTTCAACAGGAAAAATCTAATAGAATACAATAGACAACAAATTTTAAATCAATATTCGCATGAAATAATAATTCATTAGAAGAGTTAAGTAGAGAATGCAAACTACTATCTTCTATGTATGAATGTAAAAGTTCATCGTCATCTTTTATCCTGTAACATCAATCAATATACATCTGGAATCAAATATTCATCTTTTGCTACTCTGAGCCTAAAGATATTCATCGATTAATCATGTTCATCTAAACACTGTTTTCATCTTTTACTTCTGACCAAAAATATTCTTCGAAAATCATTCATCTTTTCACTACGGGCCAAAGATATTCAATAATATCATCATTTAAGACTCGAGGATGATGAAAATATTTTTTTAAAAAACGAATCCGATGAAACAAAATGACAAGGATTAAGGATTAAGGATTCGTACTTTTGTTTTATCCATGTTCAAAATACCTCAAAATGATCATAGTGGTGTAAAATTCAAGAATGATCAAAACATGGATACAATCAAAGCTAGTATCCGAATAGATATTTTGGACAAAAAGAAGAAATTTCATTTTTCTATGAATAATTGTCGATCGTGAATAATAGTCGTCGATACGTGAATAGTAACTCAACACCAAAAGATAGAAATTTCCCAAAAAAACATCTTCACGCTTTCATGAATAGTACTCGTGAATAGTAACTCGTGAATAAGAACTTCGTGAATAGTAACTTTCGTGAATAGTAACTCATGAATTGTAACTCATGAATAGTAACCCCACAGCATGAAAAAGTTCTAAATTTGATAAAAGTTCCAACCAATATTTCAAAGATAATGATATTGATGAAATAATATCATTGAGAAGAAATTAACATCCCTTACCTCGAAAGATTAATACTTCTAATTTGGAATCACCGGTATAGTCTTTGAAGGAACTTACCTTGGTCTAACAATACTCAAAGTATACTCAAAATACTCACAAGAATACGCTCGATAATATAGAGAGAAAACTTGATTTTGGGTGTGATTTTCAATTCTAACCTAAGCACCCTATTTATAGGAAAATCTTTAGAATACAAAAGCGAAAATTTAATATAATATTAATATATATATTAAGATTTCTACGCCCACCTTCCTAGATCTGATCTCGACTCATTATGCACATGTTGTAGCCCACAAAACAAACAAAAAACGTTTTTATTATTTAAAATATTTTAAACTTCCAAAAATCAATTATTTGAACTTGAACTTCAATAATTCATAATAAATAGTCCTTCTATCGAGAAAATTCGAATCTCGAGAGTTTTTATAGGAAATTCAATTCTCTACAACTTTGCGAGAAGAAAGTTTTTCCAAATTCCAAATGAAATTGACCAAAATCCACAAACGGGAGATTTTACGTGTATAATCAAATTTCGATCGATAAATGGGGTCCAATTGACATGTTTAACATGTTTTAAACTTTTATTGCAACAAAATACTCTTCCTCCTCGTATACTCATATATCCCACATTCGTTGTAAAAATATCACCATTATTATATTATTAAAATATAATAATACATTATCTTATCGATAAATTTCAATTTTCAACAATTGTCACATTAAAATTTTTCTCCATCTATATCCACATAAAATCAATATTTTCCTCATCATATGAATCAATAATTAATTATTCACAAATAATATTACAGAATCACAATATTGACAACCGAGCGGTTCTGGAAGAGGGGCTTTCCAATAAGAATTTCTCCTTCTTGGTAGCATTGATTAGGTGACCAAACCTCTCCTTAAATGAACTTTCTAGACATTGCCAATAATGTTATCTAATAATATTATTCGGATAATATGAATTATTGCTTCGATAATGAAAAATATTGTGTAATGACAATTATTGAAACAACAAAGAATATAAAATATCAACGCAACAATTATTAACTCAATAAAATAATCTTTGAGCATTAATTCACGTAATCATTATTGAGTAGTGCCTTCACGTAAGAATCAATAATTGGTGCAATACTGCAGTGTCTTCTTGTGTTTTAACCAATTTAGTATTTTAACAAAGATAATTGTAACAAACTACTGCCAATTATTTTTAACCAACTTATATTTGTCGTTTTCTTCATCCAATCGCTCACATTATGGGGCACACACATCATACTGTGAAGTCGTTAATATTCCCCGACAGATTTGAATATTCCACTACCAAACGAATATTCTCCGACAACAATGAATATTTTTATAACCACTTGCTTATTTTGAAATATTTGCGTATTTAACCCCTAACTATCCACATTAATCAAATCAACCCTTACTATTTCAAAATAATAAATAGAGAAAATTAAATTTCATTAATAATAAGTTGGGGTCTTACAATAGACAACAAATTTTAAATCAATATTCGCAGCGAAAATAATAATTCATTTGAAGAGTTAAGTAGAGAATGCAAACTACTATCTTCTATATATGAATTTAAAAGTTCATCGTCGATATTTTATCCCTGTAGCATCAATTAATATATATCTGGAATTAAATATTCATCTTTGCACTTCAGGCCAAAGATATTCATCAGTTAGTCATGTTCATCTAAACACTGTTCATCTTTGCACTACGGCCAAAGATATTAATCAACCCATCGTGTTCATCTCAACACTGCTTCATCTTTTGACTACGGGCCAAAGATATTCATCAAGAAATCATTCATCTTTTGCACTACAGGCCAAAGATATTCAAGAATATCATCATTTAAGACCGAGGATGATGAAAATATTTTAAAGAAACGAATCCAAAGAAACAAAATGACAGGATTAAGGATTAAGGATTCAGTACTTTGTTTTATCCATGTCCAACAATACCTCAAAAATAATCATAGTGGTGTAAAATTCAAGAATGATCAAAACATGGATACAATCAAAGCTAGTATCCAGAATAGATATTTTGGACGAAATGAAGAAATTTCATTTTTCGGTGAATAGTGTCGTATTCGTGAATAGTGTCGTATACGTGAATAATCTAGTATCGTGAATAAATAACTCAAACACCAAAAGATAGAAATTTCATAAAAAACATCTTCACGCTTCGTGAATAGTACTCAATGAATAATGAACTTCGTGAATAGTAACTCATGAATAGTAACTCGTGAATAATAACTCATGAATAATAACCCCGATATGAAAAAGTTCCAAATTTGATAAAAGTTCCAACCAATATTTCAAAGATAATGATATTGAAGAAATAATATCATTTGAGAAGAAAATAACATCCCTTTACCTCGAAAGACAAGATTTCTAGTTGAAACACTTGGGATATAAAGCATGACTTGAACTTGCAATCAGTATAGCAATACTCAAAGTATACTCAAAATACTCACAAGAATACGCTCGATAATATAGCGAGAAAACTTGATTTCGATGTGATTTTAAATTCTAACATAAGCACCTATTTATAGGAAATTGCTTGACACCAAAAGGAAAAAATTGAATATAATAATATTATATATAAACAAAATTCATACGCCCACATCTTGAATCTGAATTCAGCCACCATGCACATGTTAAATATGCCCACAACATATAAAAAACGTTTTTATTAATAAAATAAATAAAACTTCCAAAATCAATTATTTGAACTTGAACTTCAATAATTCAGAATAAATAGCCATTTTATCGAAAATTGAATCTCGCGTGTTTTATAGGAAATTCAATTCTCTACAACTTTGCGTAAGAAAGTTTTTCCAAATTCCAAATAGAAATTGATAAAAATCCACAAACGGGATTTTACAAAGCTATAATCAAATTTCACCAATAAATGGGGTCCACCGACATGTTTAACATGTTTTAAACATTTATTTCAACAAAAAATACTCTTCCTCCTCGTATACTCATATATCTCACATTCGTTGTAAAAATATCACCGTTAATATATTATTAAAATAATATATTTAAATGAATTATTTTATCGAGAAAAGATAAAATTTCAATTTTCAACAATTGTCACATTAAAATTTTCTCCATCTATATCCACATAAAATCAATATTTTTCTCATCATATGAATCAATAATTAATTATTCACAAATAATATTACGAGAATCACAATATTGATAACCCAGTGCGGGTTCAGGAAAGAGGGGCTTTCAATAAGAATTTCTCCTTCTTGGCGCTTGAATTAGATGACCAAACCTCTCCTTGAGATAGAACTTTCTAGACATTGCCAACAATGTTATCTAATAATATTATTCGATAATATGAATTATTGCTTCGATAATGAAAATACCGTAATGACAATTATTGAAACAATGAAGAATATAAAATATCAACGCAACAATTATTAAATCAATAAAATCTTGAACAATAATTATCACAATAATTATTGAGTAAAGCGCCTTCACGTAAGAATCAATAATTGGTGCAATACTGGTAGTGCTTCTTGTTCAACAACGGCAGATTAGTGTGTTTTAACCAACCGGTATTCCAACAAGATAATTCAGAATAACTACGCCTGCTATTTAAAAACAACTTATATTTGTCGTTTTCTTCATCCAATCGCTTTCAGCTTATGGGGCCCATAAAAAGATCGCTACCATTGCATTTAATATTCCCGACAAGCGATTTAATATTCCACGACCAAACGAATATTCCCTACGAATAATGAATATTTTATAACCACTCACTTATTCGAAATATTTGCGTATTTTACCCATAACTATCCACATTAATCAAATCAACCCTTACTATTTCAAAATAATAAATAGAGGAAAATAAATTTCATTTATTAATAATTTGGGGTCTTACTGGCGGTATCCATAGTCTCGATCGAGACCCAAGATTCACTTCACGATTTTGGGGTTAGTTTGCAAAAAGCTATGGGCATGCACTTTCACGATTTAGCTCGGCGTATCATCCTCGATTGGACGGAGAAATGAGGAGGACTATTCAAACTCTTGAAGATCTATTAAGACTCTGTGTCCTTAATTTCAAGGAAGTTGGGACAAGTTCTTACCATTGGTGAAGTTTTCCTACAACAACAGCTTATCAAGCAAGTATTGGCATGGCTCCATTCAAGCGTTGTATGGAAGAAAGTGTCGCTTCTCAAAGATCTTTGGATGAGGTGGGTGAAGCAACGTTGTTGGGACCGGAGTTGAGTACGTATGACTCACGGAAAAGATTCAAACGATCCGACAACGTATAAAAATCTCACAAAATTGACAAAAGAGTTATCTTTGGTCTTCATCGACGAACGTGGAATTCGATATAGGAGATCATGTGTTGTTAAGAGTTGCTCCATGGAAAGGAGTTACAAGATTTGGAAAGAGAGAAAACTTAATCCTCGATTCATCCATCGATTTTAATCCTCGATCGAGTAGGAACCGTAGGCTATAGACTCGCCTTTCTGCTAGTATGTCTCGTGTTCATAACGCTTTTCACATATCCATGTTACGTAAATATGTGAAAGACCCAACCACATTATCGAGTTAGAACCGGACGAAATAATGGAAGATTTGACGTATGAAGAGGTTCCCTGCTCAAATCTTGATAAGAAGGAACATATTCTACGCCCAAGGTTATACCTCAAGTCAAAGTTTTGTGGAGGAACCACGATGTTGAGGAAATGAATTGGGAGTTAGAATCAAATGAAATCAAGGTATCCTTACCTCTTCGACATACCAGAATCGTACCACAATTTCGAGGGCGAAATTTCATAAGAAGGGAGGGTGTAGAAGACCCCAACTTTTATAAATAAAGATGAATTTTCTATAAATATTATTTTTGAATATTATGGAATAAATTTGATATAATGTTATAGTTGTGGGTAATATTTATAAATTTTGCAAAAGTAAGCAAGTTGTTATAAAATATTCGTTTGGTGGGAATATTCTTTTTGTCGGAAATATTCGTATTTATGGCTCAATCATTGGTGGACCCTATTAACGGAGGTATTGTCGTAGTTAGAAAACGACAAAATTATCTTTCTATAAAAATAACGGCAGAGAAGTGTTACTGGTTAAAAGCTGTTGAACTACCCGGGTAAGTAAAAGTACATGTCTACGCGTGAATGTATAAGAAAGACAGCGATATTGATTATTGATCTTTACGTGAGAAAGTCACCACCAGTGCTCAATTATTGCTAAAGTAATTCACGCGTCATATCTCTTATATTATTGATTCAATTATTGTCATAAGTATCATTTGTATAATATGTTATAATATTAAATCAATAATTGAGACGATAAGTTATAAATGATTAATAATTGTTGAAAGATTAAATATGTGTTGATTAAAATAAAATGATTTGTGGTAATATTTATTCAATCCTTGATGTATATAAAGAGTTTGTTATGAGACGTTTGTGGTAAGTTTGATTATTTTATGGGGGCCCATATGTCATCATCTAAGAGTCTTCTTCACAATAAGTAATTACCTTCGTCGATAGTAATTACCTTTGTGAATAGTAATTACCTTCGTCAATAGTAATTACCTTTACCGGACGTCAAACCACTTTGTTTTTATTATATTACGAGCGTCGAACCACTTGTCGTTTCACATTACAGTCGCCGAACCACTTGTCGTTTCACATTACAAAGTGCCGAACCACTTGTCGTTTCACATTACAAAAAGGCCAAACCACTTTTCTTTTCACATCACCAAATCGTCAAGCCACTGCTTTTTCACACGGCGGTCTTGGCTAGAAATCTTCTATAAATAGAGGCCTGAGTGCTTCATTATTTTTCACTTATAATTCATTCAAGTATAGAGAGAAAGTATAGAAAATAAGAGAAAGAATAAGAGTATTTTATTACTACACTTCTCGCAAAGATTCAATCTCCTACAAAAAGTAAGGGTGTTATTCTTTCTTATTCACGTAAGAAGGCTTGTTATTCTTATTATTCATTGGAATAACTCAGTATACGTGGTTTACCCTATACTTGGTGACATTTTTCTATTATTCTCATTGGAACATCCTCATGCTCACAGATTTTACACCACACTGGTTCCGCCGTTTTTATTATTATTCTTTGGAACATCCCATCGTGTGTTTTACACCTGACTTGGTTCCGCCTTTATTATTATTATTCTGCGTTGGAACATCCCGCATGCGTGTGTTTACAATCGGACTTGGTTCCATTCTTTATTATTCTCATTGAAATATCCGTGCATGCGTTTTTTACGGGACCCGGGTTCCGTTATTTATTATTACTGTTGAAATAACTCGCATGCATGCGGCCATCGCATGCGTGGTGATTTCTTTTGTTATTCCATTCTTTATTATACCCAAATTGGTTAAAACTTTGACTTATATACTCCATGAAATTAGTGGAATATCCTCGATATTTGCAGCTTACATCCAAAGATCCTTTCATGGAAATATTCTTCTCGATGATCTTGAATTTTACTCTACAAAGCGAAGATCGTGTTGGCCGATTTGGATGTTATTGGTTCTGAGATAAATTAATTCTTGAACTTGTTTTATTGAATTCTTATATCATTGTCATCATCCTCACGTTTATATTATGTTGAAAGTCATCTCGTGGCACCAGTAGTGCGTAGATGGACTTGGTATGATTATAATGAGAGGCTATTCCGGTGTAATCATGGCCGTAATGTTACAAATGATGTGGTAAAAATCTCAAAGGTTGTAGCTAGTAGTCATTGATGGGCCGATTGTTGGCGTGATCACGACCATTAATGAATACACAAATATTCTTGGCCGTAGTAATTTAATAATTGTGGTGCGATACTAAAGAATATCCTTGGCCGTAGTCAAGGGGGTGATTCATGATGTGGAATATTTATTAAAGTTCGAGTCTCAATTTATAACGATGATGAAAAAACCTTTAAAATCATAAAAGACGATGAGATTTTATTTTCTACTTGACTTTTTTTAATGGATCATTTGGTTCATACAGTAGTTAAACTTGATGTTCATTATATTTTATCGGTTTAACATCACAAAGTTAATGATAATTTATTCTCGCATTATCTTACTATAATATTTCTTCTCGAAATTAATTGAGCTTTCACCTTTCTTTTCACCGTTTCTCTTCTTAAAAATGAGAATATAAATTTTAGACGAGTCTTGAACCTGAGTAGATAATTAGTGCAGAGGATAAGCATTAGTAATCTTCACTTATTCTCGTGAAATAGTGTGATAATAATTGTAATGAGCGACTCTTTTTGAGTTTGTATGATCTCTACAGTAGACAATATTTGATTCAAACTCACGATTTATATCAGATTATACTACGACAGCTATATTAGTAAGTTGTATTTAAATTACATCTACGATCCGATTACCCAAGATGGGTGATGTATCTACCTAATTTTGGGCGTCGCGATAATATCTCGACGTATTGATCGATAAATTGTTTCAATATAGATTTTGGCCCCACACAATATACTAAGGTGGTATATGTCATATCAATAGTTTGTAAAATATTTATAAAATAGTTTGTGTCTCAATATATTGTGTGGGGTCAAAGTTTACATTGAAACAATTTGTTGATCAATATCTTTAATGAGATGCAACATTAGCGAAATTGAAAATATTTATAAAATAGTTTCAGAAGATTACATTCTTTCTAAACCTGCTGATATAGCGTATATACCACTTCAACATATCATATGTGGTGGCCAAAGTCTACATTGAATAATTTGTTGATCAATATCTTTGTATTTGAAATATACAACATCGCAATGATTTATAAAATATTTATAAAATAATTTATGTCTATAGCATTACTCACAAAAACATAAAAAGAAAAAGAAAATGACTACTCCATTATTATAAAAATCAATAAATAAATAAAATGAAAGAACAAACGCATGCGGCTGAACTGGAATCCGAATGAAGTTATCAGAGCCGTTGAAGGTGGACAAATTATAAAACACAGCCTGCCTGACGAATTCCTTCCCCTCTCCATCATCGAAAACAAAAAGAAATCGAAAAAAATCAACAAAATCTTCTTCTTATTTTACTTTTTTAGCTTTATTTCTCGTTCAGATTCAGAAGTTATGAGAAATCAAATGAAGAAATGAATCCAAAGAAAGACAGAGAAAGCTTTGGATTCAGATGGGCCGTCGTCGTCTTCAATTTTCTCTCTCCTCCTTTCCCTCATTCTTTTTCATCATTCTCTGCTCTGTTTCATTCATTTATGCCGAATCTAATCCCACCCCTCCTTCTTTCACCCCTATCAATCACGATCTTTACCATAAAAGGTACTTTCCGTTTAATTTTGTTAGTAAAATTGAAATTTGCGTACGATATGACTGTTGATTTGAAACGTGTAATGGGTTTTAAGGATTTTTGTTTTTGTTGATTTGGTTGTTCAGAAACGTAAAGAAAGGAAAAGAAAATTGTAATTTAATCGGTGAAGTGCATTAAATACGTATTTATCTTTCTTCTAAATTTGACTGACCGATCATTTAAGCATATAAAGATTCAATTTGGCTTTCATATGTAAAAAGTAAATAAAAATGCCTGTTATTTGCTTCTGTTACATGTTTTGTTCTTTGGCAGTGGCGCATTAATGGAACAAATAGAATCTTTGGTTAATCGTCATCATGACAAACTCTCTGTAAGTTTTAGGTGTCATTTTAGTTTTAATATATTATTGTTATTATTATTTTGACTGATATATATCATACATTCAACAACAGATGGAGTCATTTAAAAGTAAAAATAGGGGCTATGAAGCTGAACTTAATGTAGTTACTTATTGCCGGAATAGACAGGAGATTGATGACAAGTCAAAGTTCCGGATCCTTATTGTAAGTTGGTTTCTACCTATATTTTTGCCGGATTGTAAATAAAGTTAGATTGAGATGTTGAGTGGTTAGATTATCTCAGATTGGTAATGTCTGGTGTTTTTGACAGATAATTGCTTGTATTCCAGAGTTTTGGGCAGCACGGGAGGGAGCTCATTACATCTGAGCTTGCATTGCGGATCCTCTCAATATTAAGTGAGGAACAATTTCTACCCAAAATGGATCCAGTTTCACTAAATAACACCCTTGAGAAGGTTGTTATCAAGGTAACTTCTCCTCAAGTCGCTGAACTCTTTTGCCACACATTTGACAAGTAACGGTGTTGATTATTATATTTCTTGTGCTCAGTGTATAATATAGACATTGCCCTCAACATTGATCTGATCGAACTTGCTTCACTGATTCATCTTCTCCGGCGAATCAATGTTTTAGATATGTTATCGTATCGTGCTTCTTTGAGAACGTTTTCTATACTTCATGTTTTTTATATGACTTTTAAAGTAGAACATTGCTATGCAGTATATATATCGTTGCATTCTTGTGCATTAAATTTATCTTGTCTGAGTTTTGATATTTGAAGACAATTTCTTGCAATTCATAGTTTCAGTACCAACTGGACAAGCGAAATGTCTACTTCATCTGTTGAATATGCTATTACCGTTTTAGGTAGAAAATTTGCTTCCTCTAAGAAATTAGTATCAGATTGCTAATATATAAATATTTATCTTTCAGTTGGTACCAATGGAAAATGTGAATGGCCGCAAACTTGTTGAAGATGGAGACCTTTGTGAAAGAAGAAATGGTCTTGCACTTTTTCTTACTGATTATACAATCTGATATTACTGTTTTAGAATATGTGAGGATGCTTAGTTTGTGTTTTTATAATGCAGGAAGAGGAGTTGATCTCAATCGAAATTGGAGTGTAGATTGGGGCAAAAAGGAGAAGGTTATTTCTGTTTACTGACCGGAGCTTTAATTTACTAGGAGCTCATAGTTCTTCTTGCTACAAACCATTATTTCTATTCCATGATTTTGCTGCATCTTTTAGTCTGTTGACATGTCTGTGAGAAAGAAATCAACCTTTTAAATTACATTGATGGTTCATTGTCCCTCGTTGATTTTTTGTTTCTTTCTAAATTATGCTATTATAGCCCAAGTTTTCATTCTAATAGTGGCTTTTCATATTTTTCCTCCTTTATTCCAAAATTCAGGACTATGATCCATATGAAGAGAATCCTGGAACTAGTCCTTTTAGTGAGCCTGAGACTCAGTTGATGCGGAAACTTTCTGTAACATTTGAACCACACATGTGGATCAACGTGCATTCTGGAATGGAGGTATGCCATACCTCTTTCTAGTTTCAACTCCTTAATCTCCCTTGCTGCCAATGCATTCTAACTTTTTCCAGTTAGTTATGAAGCAATTTCATGCATATTAAAAAGTTTTTCATAGTATGTGTATATTAGCTATCTGGACTACTTCTCTTTCTCCAATTTTCTTTTATTTGTTGAGGACCTGGAGGTTGGGGGTCAAGTTTCCCATTATAGTCAGTAAGGTCAAGGGTGGTTTATGCGCTTTCTTTTTCTATTCATATTAGGGTATCTACTATGTTCGTTGCTTGATAATAACATTTTCTCCATTATATACTTGTTATTTAGGCTCTGTTTATGCCATACGATCACAAAAACACGACCCCAGATGGATTGTCATCTCAAAGGATGAAGTTGATGCTTAAAAAGTTGAATTATTTTCATTGCCAAAACCGCTGCATGGTTGGATCTGGTGGAGGCTCTGTTGGGTTTGTATACTTATATCAAATTGTTCTATGTTATGTTAGCACAATACTTTATAAAAATGTCTATGTAAGAGCTGTTACCGATTATTTATGGGGCTTTAGATTGAAATTTACTCGAGGCTTGCCATATGGCATTGGTGCCTAGAGAGAGCAGAATCTTGTTGGTCTCAGATCTAGCATTCGGAATTGCAAAGATTAACAATCTTATCTCAGACATTTAGGATAGCTTCCCTTTTATTTTTCCCTTTTCTTTTCCCTTTATTTTTAAACTCTGTTCTCATGTTCAAAACGCATAGGTATCTGGCACATGGGACAGCTACAGATTACATGTTTGACATTGGAAGGGTTCCCATGGCCTTTACTTTTGAGGTAGTACTATTCTGTATAATTTATTGCTTGATGAATTTCATGCATTGATATCCTAACTCCTGACATGTCATGTGTGTTGACGGGCAGATTTATGGAGATGGAACAGCCTCCGCAAAAGACTGCTTTAAAATGTTCAATCCTGTTGATCTTGCAACCTTCAACGTATGCTATATTATACTTCGTAACTTTTAATCAAAATATTCTTCTAAATACACTTTTTTATATTTCTTAAATTTCACTGAACGACTTCTTTTGAATGGAGGTGGTTTTACAGTTGATTGTTGTTACTGTTTCATTCGACTGAGTTATGCTCTAAACTCTATACTTTTGTTCATCTTTTGGATTTCAGAGAGTTACCAACGATTGGTCTGCTGCATTTTTTACACTGTTTAATATGGGTTCACGCCAGGTTGATGAACTTCAACCAGAGAACTCGTCCCAATTGAACAAGTTGATATCGATAGATGACTATCTAAATGGATATCTGATGGAGAGAAAAAGTAGATATGGGAAGAAAATGGAGGTCCTTGACCTAGGAATGCAGGAGATTAGAACTTATTTCAGGCTCTTCTTGTTATCCTCAGTATTGCTGATGTTCATGTTTTGTTCTAGAATCTCAAAGAGTAGTAGGCCAATTGTTTCTGCAATGTCTCTCTGATAATTCTCCTAGTTTAGTTTTTTTTTTTAGAGTATTATTTTTTTTTAATTAAAATTCTCAGTCGGTCATGCAAAATTATTTCTCAGTAGTTTAAATACATCTACCTTTTCAGGTTGGGAGAAGAAAATTATTTTTGTGAAAGAACAGAACAGAACGGTGTTGATGTACTGGTAACTGTTTAATATTTATTGTGCATTAATAGAAAAAGAAATTTGTATTCATCTCTATTCTCGTCACCTTGCACGGTCTTCTGTTTAGCAGTGTAAATTATGTATTTGTGCAGGCAGGCATGTTCAATGGTAACGCTTAATTTCAATTTAATCATTTGTTCTAATGCTATGCTCTATAATTATTTACCTTAATATCTCCAAAACCAGATTTGTTTTGACTGTTATATGGATGTGACCATTAATTATGGCAACCATTTGTTTTGCCATGGTTTAATCTATATTCACCACTTCTTGACCACTAAAGAGCTGCAAACAATCCGAACTCGAATCGAATCAGAACATTCAAGTTCGAACTCTTGGTGCACATAATCGTCAAGTTGTAATATTTACTAATGCACTAAATTGAGAGTAAACTCTATCGAAATAGAAATAAATACTAAAAATATAGTTATTCAATCAAAAATTAGACCAAATATTATAATCATCATATATCCCAAAAATGATTACCGAAAAGTTAGAACTTAAAAGTTAAAAGTTTAACACTTAATATTAGTTTTGTTATTTTGTATTAATTTTGTTATTTTAAATTATTTAGGAATAGGATATAAATATATAATATATATATATATATATATATATATATATATATAATATTAAATTAGTAGTAGTGGACTATTGGTCAATATTATAATTTATTACATAATTAATCTAGAATAAATGAATAATATTTTATCTATTTCAAAAGAGTTTTATTTAAGATTTTTTATAATGAAATTGTAAAATTCTAAGATTTAAAATAATGTGAATTTAGTTGATTTAAATTAATTTAATATCTAATAGACTTATAAACTAATATTGTTAACCTTTAAATGTATTAGTACCAAATATTTCATCCGTTCTAAAAATATAAGTAATAATCATCAATTAATCAAGAATTTTTAAAGTCGATAGGAAAATTTTTTAATTCAAAAGGGATGTGATAATTAACTTTTGAATACAATAAATCTTTGATAATTATTTTATAATTTTCATAATTATATTGTTTAAAACTAAATAAATTAACTACGATTCTAAGATAAAAGGGTCAAAGCTATTTAGAAGACTTTGTTTCATTTTTTTATTTAAAAAATTGCTTATTCTAATTTAAATTAATAAATCATTTTAATTTCATACAAACAAATACTGTGAGTATGTGACATATTGTTTAATTAGACTTTTCTCAATAACTTTTTAGTTTTTACACTAAATATGATTACTTAATTACGTAAATGATAAATCAAAGTTAATCAATCTACTCTCTCTCTCTCTCTCAAGTCTGTAAGATTGTAACACTAAAAAAACAAAAATGGTAAAATTAAGTTTATACTTTTAATTATATAATTAATAGTTGATGTTAATATACAATAGTAATTGACTAATTGTACAATGACTATTTACTCTATTAGTGAAATTTCAATACTTTGATGACTTGATTTTCTATTATCTATCTCGATTTGACAATTTTAATAACTCATGTAAATGTAAGCAAATCAGTATTGTATTATTTTTTAATTAATGTTAAATTATCATTGTATGATCATTAATAACTTTATTTATGTGATTTATGACATGAGTTATAACTTATAATCTAATAATATATTAAATTATTAGGGATGTAAATTGTAATAATCCAACAATCATTGTTAAAATTCTTATGAAAATATTAAATTTATTTTCATTAAAATTTAGAGGTGAATAAATACACATTATTATTTATTAATTATTTAATAAAAATATTTACTTATAATCAATTATTAAAAACAAAAAATGTTTTAAGTAATGAAAAAATTACTACAAATTTAACCATTTGATAAGACAAACATTAGAATTTAATATGAAATAACCAAAACCAATTATTTATATGTAAAATTTTAAAAACAATTTAAAGTGAACATATATATAAGAAATCGAACACCTCAAACAATTGAATACTGAACTCAAGCTAAAATGACAAAAATAATCGAATATATTTTCAAACTTAATGAGTGTCATTTAATTGTATGGTTCATGCAATAAATACCATTGAATGCAAATATATGAGAAAATATTGAAAAATTGTATTGGAGTTCTAACACATCACTTATTTTGGAAAAAACTATTAAGCCTAAAAAAGCCAACTTATTGTGGGACGGAACTAAACCTCGAACCTATATCGAACTCGAACAATCGAACCGAACCCGAACTTATCAAGTTGAACCGAACTTACCGAGTCGAACCAGTTCACAAACATAAACATATTCGATCGAGCAAACGAACGGAACACCTTGAACCGAACCAGTTCGTTTAGTTTGCAGCTCTATACACTGCTCTTTAAGAAAAATTTAAGAAATAGAAGGCTTCTGTTAAAGGTGCCAAATTTTTATTCATAACCTTTCAGTTAATTACAAGAAAAAGAAAATAATGAATACAACAACATCAGCTATGTTAGAGTTCATTGTTCAGTTCGTTTGCATGATTACAGGAAAAGTTGTCATATGTGCAAGTATATAACAAACAAAGGCGTGTCCACTGGTGCATGTGAAAAAATAAAGTGTTGTAATCTTTTGCCTATGATCGGTCTTCATTCTTTAAGTCTTCATCATTGTTCTTCGGCTGCATCTATATGTAATTACAAGATATTGCCTAGCACAAATAACCAAATTTCAGCTTACAAAATAAAATGTTTAATTTGAGACTAGAAAACCAATTGGTGTAGGAAATGGTGGTGATGGATTACTAAGATGCCGTTCATGTGTTTATAATGAAAGTGAAAAGTAAAGCACAACCAAATTCAGGTTCGAAATGTTTGAGAAATGAACCTGCGAATGCAGAGATTATGTCGGGGCAAGTCTCAAATTCTAATTGGCAAGGCGTTAGGACTAACCCACCTCAAATCAATCATCTCATGGTAGTTCACAGTAATTAAGCCTGCAGTCTCTGGCTAGGCCTACAACTTGTGACAATCTGATTCTGCCAACAACTTATGTGCTGTCAACTACGAGATCTTAGTGTCTGTTTCATGTATCTGAGTGCAGACCGTAACATTGCTCTAGCTTTCCTGTCTGGGCTGCACCCAGACAAAATCATTTCTTCATATACAGCTGGTACCTGAAATTAAAATTATTTAGCATGCCTTTATTAAGTAATATTTAATACCCTCAGTCTGGACAAATATTCCAATTTAAAAGTCAAACACTTAAAGGAACACCATATGCATGTCACAAAGGAATGTCATTTAGACTGTAAATTGAAACATAATACAAATTGGAAAGTTAATTGCTCAAATTCTCAAAAGGGATTCTTACTTTGGGACGCAGGACTAACTCAAGAAAACTATATGTACAGAAATCATAACAAGAAACACTTAAAGGAATAGGATCAAAAGGCTAGAAATTTAGTGCATAGAGTCTTGAACATTCAAGGTGAACAACTCTTTCTAAAGTACTATAAACCCTGTTGTATTTGAGACTTGCCAAAGTAAATAAGTTTTGATCAACTTGGTCAAGAAGGTTATAGGGCTGAAGTTTTGTAATGTTCAGGTCCCAAACAGATATGCTGTTCTAAGGCAGGAATCAGATTTTTCATTCTTTGATGCTGCTGGTACTTCCAGTGAAAATAGGGTGACCAAATATAAGACAAAAGTATCTAAGTAGCTGAGAGTCCTCACTACTGGTAACCACAAAAAATAAAATAGTTATGCTTATACCTCATCAAATTTCTCCACACGAATTAGAGCTTTCATAAGTGTAGTGTATGTAACTACATCCGGCTTCAGGTCCTGTAGTAAAGAACGTCATATTGACATGATGTATGAAGGTAAAAGCAGATGAGAGAGAGAGGGAAAGGGAGGGAAGAGTATAAAAATAGTAGAGAGCAACTTGCATTTTCCTTCATATATTGCAAGACAGCAAATGCTTCAGCATCTCTCCTATCCTCGCCAAATGCATTGATCAATGAATTGAGAGCCAAATTACTGGGCTTTAGACCATCCCCTCTCATGACCCTAAATGCATTTACTGCTTGCTCAGAGAGACCCTGTAAGAAAATTGAAGGAAACAAAAAAAGGTTATTGGTGCATGCCCAACTATAACGTTTAGTTATAAGAAGACAAGTCGTAACTTTAATTGAGATTTTAATAAGCAAGTTAAGGCCAATAATTTAAGGCTCAAAATTAAGATGCAAAGATGTGTCTGTATGTTGTTTTTAAGATAGTTCCCTATAAGAATTAAGGTCATTTGGTGCATTCCCAGTGATAACATTTAATTACAAGCAAAAATGTAACTTTACTTGGAATTATAATAGGAAAGTTAAAGCTAGTAGTTTTAGGTTCAAAGTAAGATGCAAAGAAGTACATGTTTGGTTGTTTTTAACATACTTCCCCTATAACAGCTTCCTACATCTCACCTGCAAAATCTAATGTCTCTTGGTGAGAAAATCTTATTATTAGTGATCTAAACAGATAATGTGAATTCAGCTTGGGTCAAAAATATTCAAATAAAGAAAGAGCCCCTACCAATTTTTTGACAATTCACAGCATATTGAGCAAATGCTTGAATGTCAGGGTATTATTTCCAGGATGTGAGAGAGGAAGCCTAACAAGAATAAGAATGTAAATTGAAAGGATATGCAGGTTTCCCTTATGAGACTGACTTGATCTCCATGATACTCTAATCTTAAGATGCCCCACTAAAGGGTCTGCTGACAGTCTCCAATGATTCATGACAGTATTAATGTCCAATGACGGGTACATATAACTTAATACTATATTATACAAGGCATAAAGCATGCAGTAAAGCCTCGGAAGAACATGTTTAAGGGAATCAAAACAAAAAAACAAAAAAAAAGATAAAAAGCCTTGATTATGATGTCTTAATAAATTAGATCAGAATGAGGTCATAACTAAAAAGTAAGTTGTCTCTTAATGACACTATTTAACCATTTTAAAGGGTAAAATTTTATTTAATAATTTTAAATATTCAATTTAATAAAAATGAGTGCATAATAAATATATCAAAAATTATTAAGATTTCATTTTCTCGCTAAAATAATCAAAATAAGAGGCATATTAAAAGGCAATCGATATAAACAAACAAAGACTTAGAGATGTCTTTGCTCTAAGGTATACATACATTTTTTTTTTTGACAAAGTATGGAGTACATATTGATTATCCAACATCAAAGCATTACAAATAAAAGGAGGTGCAGAACCTTTCCAAACATTGTACCATACATTTTCTTGAGCTTATAACAGGTATCATTGTCATTTTTCTTCTTTAACAGTTACAACCTTGATGTCAGATATGAGGGATATTAGAAGACTGACGACTCAAGTAAGAGCAATTAGAATGTACTTCAATCTATAAACTGTTCCCAAAACTTAGTATAAAATGTCTCACTACTCTAGAAAGTTGCGTTGTAAATCATTCTTGGTAGCATTCATGTGAAAAAACGGTAAGTATGCTAAGACTGAAATTAAGAAGTACTCATATTTTCAAGGTGAATATGATAAGAGTATAAGACCGAAATTAAAAAGTAATAAGTCATCGTTGATAACCCAACAAGAATCTTAGGAAGCTAGTACTCAAAAGTTAATAATTGATCATGTGTAGTAAATAAGTTTCGTGGTAGCAACATACCCTTTGTGCATAGGCATTTATCAATGCATTATACATGGTCGTGGATGGTTTCAAACCTGCAGACTTCATGACCTCCAAGCACTCAATTGCATCATTAAATCTCCCAGATTTCCCATATATATCAATCAGTGTCGTGTATGTAATAACATTAGGCAGTAGTCCCTGACTTTGCATCTTCCCCAACAAATTCTTCACACATTCCCATCTCTCCTGCTCCCCAAACGAATTAATCATTATATTATATGTTGTGGTACAAGGCAAGCACCCACTTTCGTGCAACGCCTCAAATAGCTCTTCTGCTTTGTTGTGATGCCCTGACTTACAGTGGCAATCTATAAGCGTATTCCATGTAACAGTATCAGGCTCAATCCCTTCATTCCTCATTCGTTCCAACGTGGCCATTGCATGATTAAGACAATTATACTTCCCAAAAGTATCAATCATCACATTGTAAAATTGCCTATCTGGCTGCACCCCACAACTCTTCATTTCCTTTAGAACTTGAAATGATTTTTGCCATTCCCCTCTATCGCGATAATTAGCTAATATCCTACTAAATACAAATGAATTAGGCTGCACATTGTTAGCTTCCATTTCCTTCAAAACAATTCTCGCGCTCTCCCACCTACCTGCATTCCCATACACATCAATAAGCAAACTATAAGTATGCTCATCCGGCAACACCCCACTACTCTCCATCTCTGAAACAATCCATTCAGCATCTTTCAATGATCCCCTCTTCACATACCCTTTCAAAAGTGCATTATAAGCCCGCGTCCTAGGTTTCAACCCACCTTCTTTCAACTCCTCGAAAACGGCCTCCGCCTCCTCAGTCCTCCCTGAATTCCCCAACTCCGAAATTACACCAACAAGAGTAGTTGTTTTCGGACTCAACCCATTCCCCTGAATCAGCCCCAAGAAAAACACAGCCCTGTTCACATCACCAGCTTTTGCAAACCCAATAGTAATATCATTTAACAACTGCCCATCAAGCTCAATCTTATCCGCCTCAATTTCTTCATACAGTTTCAACAACATGGCGGAATCAATTTTGTTACTACGAGTAAGTGACTGAATAACTAAGCTGTAATTCACGAAATCAGATTGGTAACCATCCCGTCGCATCCTAGCCATCAAATTTAGGGCTTTTTCAAGATCGTCATTTCTAGCACAAGCCCCAATTAGGGCATTATAGGTTAAGGGTGTCAAGGTCTGACGCTGGGAGAGCAAAAAAGCTTCGTAAAGCTTCTCGGAGCGTCCGAGCGCGTGGATTAAAATCGAGTACAGCAATTCATACGAGAAGCAGAGATTGTGCTTCTGAAGCCACGTCACGAGCGAATAAGCGGTGGAAATTGATGAAGATTCGGAGGAGAGAGATTTTAGGAGAGTGTGCCAGAGTGGAGCTGGGACGGCTCGGTAAAACCCAACGAGTTTGAGCTCAGTGGGGTTAAGGGAGGTGGGGGAAGAAGAAGGTGAGTCGAACTCGGTGGGTTCGTAGGTGGACAGGAATTGGAGGAGGGGGCTGAAGTCGTAACGGGGTTTTTGGATGGAAACGACGTCGTCATGTTGGTCGAGGTGGTGGTAGGATAAGGATGAGGAGGTGGCGGTTGCGGCGGCGAGGAGCGGAGGTTGGAAAAAGTGGTGGCGGCGGATGAAGAGGGAGGTGGTTAAATGGAAGCGAGGAGCAGGTAGTGGTTGAGGGAGAAGAAGCATGTTCATCTTCTTCTACGACCACAGTCTCTGCGTGCCAAGGAAAGGAGTTTCGGTTGGATGGAAGATAGATATAGTTTTATCCGTTACATTTTATTTTTTTAAATGACAATTTTGCATTCCTCTCTGTGCTTTAAAAATTTATTACTATTTTTCAGTTAATCTTTTTTTATTTTAAGTATTATTAAAGTTTATATGATTATATCCTATAATATTTTAATATTTATAAACTTATTCACAATTATATATTTTTATTACTAAGCTATTATTAATACGGTTTTTATGAATTATTTTTAAGTGAAAAAAAATAAATGAAAATGACCAAAAATGTGTCACTAATTAAATAAATAATCACACAATAATTAAATATATAAAATATAAATGTATGACATAAATGATTTTTATAGGTCCGTAAGTGTAAAAAGCACTAATTTTTTTATTTAAATCTTTTATACATATTTAATATTTAATTACACAAAAAAAATATAATAATTTGAGAGTGGTAAAATTTAATATATAAATTTTATAAATTTTTTAAATCTATAAATTCATTTGAGTTTTATTAAGCAAACTATGTTAATTAATATCACTATAAGTGATAGAATATTTCATTTTCCACATATATTTTATATTCTCAATATTTATTTATAAATTAAATAAAATTTAATTAAAAGAAAATAGTAATTTAATTTCAACAAATTTATTTTTTCTTTTATTAACTCACAACAACTTGCAAAAGATTGTAATTTTATTTTCCTTAAATTTTTATTTTTATTTTTTAGCATTCAAAACTAGTTTACCACGAAACAAAATAAATAAATTAGATTAAGCGAACACAAATTAAAACAAAATAAAACCCCACCAAGCCGCTACTTCCTTTTCATAAGTTAGGGTTTATCTCCCGCGGGCGCATTGGCTTCAGTTGCAATTAGCCATGGCAGGTTCTCGTCCCCAAGTGAACAAGCCCCATAAAACTCGCTTTGCTTCCAAAGCGACTCGTAATGTTCACAAAACTTCTCTTAAAGGTTTCAAATTTATTCTTCCAACTTTAATTTCACTATTTAATCTCATTTTATGCCTTAAATCCTTACCTAGTTTTTATTTGTGGTTCCGATAGATAAGAAGATCGCAAAATCCGAGCGCAATGTAGCCAAGGGAGCTCGGGCTGCTCGACTTCAACGTAACAAGATGGTAATTCTTCAGAGTATTTCTCTTCTGCGTGACTATTTTGTGTAATATTCATAAAGATCCTTGTAAAGCTTTTTTTTTTTTTGGAATTTTTGTATGTGAGGGAGCAGAAACGAGCAGCCCATTTGAAAGAAAAAAGGGCCTTCAGCGGATCAACAAGCCCTCCCCGTGTTATTGTGAGGATCGTTTTCCTTATTTAGTAACTCTTGCAATATCTATTGTATTTTAGTTATGGTTTTTAATAGCTAAACTCTTGTTTCAAACTTACTGGAACTAAATTCAGTAAATATTGGTAGTGATTATGTCGTATAGAGGTTCTGCACTTTAAAACCTTTACATAGTATACTATATTGTTGGTGTTTAGGATGAATGGGATTGATTGATTTTTAAAATTTTATTTTTGGTTTTTTGATTACTCTTTGGAATTGAATTTAAGAGGTTAATTGTTAGTTGAAATTCCAACCTCTCTATATTTCCCATCAGTTCTAGGGTGTCTAATCTATATAATTTAAACCACTTAGTTCAGTTGACGCATGCACTTATCACTACTAATTGTCAACTTTAATCCATTGACTTTGGTACGGGAAATGTTTATGGATTTCAATTTTATTTTCACCCAAAGGTTTTTTCTTTAATAAAATTTATACTTAAGCCTCTCTTTATCACAGGTTCTCTTTGGACTTTCTGCTTCTGTGAATCTTAGCTCACTTGCAGAAGATTTTTCGGCCTTATTGTCTACTGGGAAAACTGGAACTGTGTTTCCAGCAGTTGCTTCTTCCGAGTACAAGTTGAGAACAACGGTAGGCTCCTCTACTGTATACTTTTATCATGGTCATAATACTTTTCCTCTGAAATCTTTGTGTGAAAAAGGATGCACTCTTTTGTGTTAAAGGTACATATATTAGGCTCATCAGCTGAAGTACCTTCTACTCTCCTGGAAAGGGGTTGGGGAACTGGTGATCACTAACATTTAGTTGACTATGGTTCAGAAAACAGATTCATGAATTTTATTTTTTTGTAACTTCAAAAAATTCAATTTGGAAGGTTAAAAGTTACTCTTTGACAGTAGCAATGGATGATCAAGGATACAAAAGTTTAAGGTTAGGAGGTTAGACTAGTTGCATTTTTCCAACCTGATTAGTAGAAATTGCAATGAGATGACATAACAATTTCGTCTCAACAGTGAGTTTGATAAGCATCTAAAGTGCTTGACTAGTTTTTCTATCTCCTTATCACACTTCAAAGATTGGTTTGTTGAAAGTCTATTCAGTTTGTTGTATTATTGGGTTTGATATTTTTGTTTTTATTGGTTTATTTTGATGTTTTGATGAGTCAAAATATTTTCGCATGTTTCATGCTGAAATAATTTTTCCCCGTTATGTATGTACTAAAAGATTGTAGAACATATGCGTCTTCAAAACGATTGTATTACATATTTTAGTGGACTCTCAAATATATATATATATATATATATATATATATATATTATTATATCACAAGAACATTAACCATTACTAAGAGGAAAGAGATAGAGAGCAGCAAAGGAGATATTGTGGACATGATCGTTATCATTAAACAGTATTTGTTTTTATGTTTTATTTATTTGCACAGTTCTCCACACATCGCGTGGATTGAGGACTACCTTTAATTACTGATGAGCTTTCCTGAAGCTTGATGACACTGTTTTAAAAAATTTAATCTTAATTGGTTTAATGTTGAAATTTATAAAAGTATAACCATATCTTTCTAGGTTTTGACTGCACCTCATGGTAATTTGTTAGCATGCATGGAAATGGCAAAGGTACGTAATGTTTAGCTCTTAATTTGTATTTGATAGGTCTGGGCTGCAGGCTCCATTTATTAGGAGTTAGGACCTTTCCTCTTTTTTCTTTTCATTTTTCTCTTATGTATTCTTTGTGATGATATGGCACTGTAGGTTGCCGATTTGATTGCTTTTGTAGCATCTGCAAGCTCTTCATGTGAAGAAGAAAGTTCTAGTTATTACATTGATTCGTTTGGAGCTCAATGCCTCTCTGTGTTTAGAGCTCTTGGTCTACCAAGCACGGTTGTGTTAATTCGGGTAAGTATTCTGCAGACGTTCATCTCATGCAATGAAAGTCTCATTTTGAGGAAATTATAATCTTGCATGAGTTAAAGATATTACCTTTCATGCTATGCCTTTAGGATCTACCTAGCGAATTGAAAAAAAGACAGGATTTGAAGAAGATTTGCACTTCTACCCTTGATTCTGAATTTCCCGAGGATTGCAAGTTTTACCCAGCAGATACAAAGGATGATTTGCATAAGGTAATTGTCTGTAGACTGAATTTGGACAAAGTTACTGTTCCTGGCATCAAGGGCTTGTTTGGCTACCTGTTTTATTTTTTATTTATTTTTTGACAAGTTTTTTGCTTTTTAGAGTTTCTGAAATGAGTATTTGAATGGAAAATATTTTTGTGGAAGCTTTATGTTTTAAAAAAGTTTATAATAAAACCTTAATAATAGAAAATGATATAATTTTCTTCTTCTCATTTTTAATGTTAGTCATACAATACCTCACACTATAATACTTGTGAGTACACTTTTATGTGAATTTAAGGCCCATCACTTCTTCCTTCATCATGAAAATGACCAAAACCAGTTCTCTGATGTTCTCTTAAATGCGATTATTCTCGATTCTCGAAATCTTTTTCTAGATTTAAACTTAAATCCGAATACATTTTCTTTAATTTGAAAAAGTGAAATTGTAAACAGGTTTGAAAGTGCTATCCAAACGAGTCCTAAGGGTTTAATGTTGTCCTGGAAATGAATGGCATTAATATATGCTCTATGATTTTATTCTATTCCAGATGTGTCATCATCGTGGCTGCAAATAGTCTAATACTTCCATTGTTTATCCTTGCTTGAATTGGTTGTAGTTCTTGTGGCTTTTTAAGGAACAAAGACTATCAGTTCCTCATTGGCGTAACCAACGGCCTTACCTTATGGCTCAAAAGGTGATTTTTGCATCTTCAACAAATTTCTATGGTCACATGCTGGTTCCATTTAACCCTGATTTTACTTAAAGCTGTTTTTATTTTAAATAGTTTTAACTCTTTCAACTATAGGTCAACTTCTTCATTTTCCTATTTCGTTCTCTTTAACTTGTGAATTATCTATGTTGTATGCATTTGGATAAGTAATATATTGCTCTTCTAATACGAACTTTCTTTGGTCAACATAGTGCTTATATATATATATATATATATATATATATATATATATATATATATATATATATATATTCCTCATTTTAAAAATGTAGTCTTATCTCTGTCAAACTGTTCTAACATTAGTTGAAATGCTAGATGGTACTTTTTGAGTATAATTTTTTTCTAATTAGAATGGTTAGCTAAACACAAGTAATATAATTGTCAATTGGGGGAAGGGATGTGACTGGCTTCCTGGTTACTTTGGACAGGAGTGTGTGTTAATAAATGGAACAGCCAATGGACAATAGTGGTAGATAAGAGAGACTTGACAATGTTTTGGGACTCTTTCATTCTGAACGAATGAGTTTGGGAACTTGAATCCTTTTCACAACTTAGTTTCCATAGTGAGTTCTTGTTTACGTCAGGGACTATTATCATTTCTAGTTTTGTTTTCTATAGGTTTTGAATAATAATATTTGTTGTGTGATGATTTGGACAAGTAATATATGGTCTTGTTGCATGATAATATGATATTTCTTTAGTCAACATGGAATACGTTGTATAATTTAATAATAAATGACTAACCTATTCCTTATTTCCTTGTATCATTTCATTTGTTTTGCTCTTTAGTTTTTTGGTGTGTTATGGGTTATTGTTTGCCAATACTTGTTGTTTCCTTTTTAGTCACTTCATCTTAACAGTTACATTTGGATATTTGAGAGCTGAACTCCTTATATTTTTATACATCACAGGTCGATTGTTTGGTGGCGGATTCAAATGCAGAAAAATGCACCCTCCTCTTGACTGGTTATTTGCGTGCTCGCAATCTCTCAGTAAATCAGCTGGTAATTTTTTCAGCCTTTTCCATTAATTTGGTGAATGTAAATTGTTTACCATGATGTAAATCTGTTTTGGATCAGGTTCATGTTTCAGGTGCCGGGGATTATCAGTTGTGCAAAGTTGAACTTCTCCAGGATCCATGTCCTTTAAATGTGAGAAAAGAAGCTGACCTTATGGATTCAGATGAAGTACATGGCAAACAGGTATGGTGTACAGGCATGATTGACTTGTTTTTTTGTCTTATATATATGGTTTTTGGGTATTAATTGGCTATCAGGTGAAAAAATCAATGTTCTAAAAGGCGGGAGGTGGGCGGCCAGGGGGGCCTAGGCGAGATTTTTTTATTTTAAGACGATTTTAATATTTTATCTTACATTATTCTAACAAAATAATAATATAAAGCAAAACAATTTATAATAAAGATACTAATTAGATTATAGAATTAGTAGTTTGAATTAGTATTACTAGTAAGTAGTATTTTGATATCTTCATATATATAATTATATACGTATTTCTTTTCTCTCAAAATTTAAATAAATGTTATTTTTAAAAATTAGTGTGAAGTTTATTGAATGAGACATTTGATATTATTAATTATGAAATCATTTTTATTTGTGTAAATTTCAAAATTGAGTACTTAAAGAAAATGACAAATACCATATAGTATGACTAATATAGCTTTAACGCATTAGTTTTATTCATAAACAAAATTGGTATTAAATAATAAAATTTAAAATTTTAAGAATTCAATTCAATATTAAAACTTAAGAAACTAAACATAAATTTAAGAATTATATTGAATTAAATTAAATATTACAAATGTATCATTATTTATATAATTTGAAGTTGGTACAAGTTCAAAAATTACAACTATAATAAAATCTACATTCTACAACTTGCATTAAGAATATGGTAAATCATTAGAAAAATAAATATATCAAGATCTGGTTTTGGTAGTAATTTTAAAAAAAATAAAAATTTCCGCCTAGGCCCGCCTTTCTCGCCTAGGCCCCGCCTAGCCAGCCTAGGCGCCGCCTAATTGGCTGGAGCGCTTTTTTCACCAATTTGGCAAGAACAGCTTGCGATGCCTAGTTAGGCCCATTTTTAGAACACTGGAAAAAATGGAAGTTGATGGTATTATTTCTCACATTTGTTGGTACACTTGGTTCTATCACAACAAGGACACTTTGGTGTTCAAACTCCAAACATCTGTCAGCTTTTTCTCATATTATTGTTGTATTACTAATGTTAATGAGCTTACCTTCCCAATCCCACTGCTGGAATTCATAACCATTACCAAGGGCGTGGAAGCCTGTTTTATGTACCACTTGGATAATGCGTTGTTTTTATTTTTTCATGTATTTATCCTTCTGCTTCTAAATATTGCAGGTCATCAGTTCTTTAGTCCCTGATCCTTTGAAGCAAGAGCCTTTACTTGTTGAAAATATTCCTGATCCTCTGGCAGGAGAACAGGTACATTGAAGATATTGTCCAGTGGTTTCCTACTTTTAGCGAATAATGAAATATGTTGCGGTAAATTTTCTTGGGCTAGTTCTTGTTAGCTTTAACACGATGTTGCAATGTATTGTTTTGCAAGACATTGTTGTGTGATTTAAACCTAATATTGCAATTGTGTGCTAATTGCTGGCATTAAATCGCTAAGAGTTTATATTGACCTGGTTTGTGCACTTGATTATATGCGATTCAAAGCTGCCCTCCGATAACTTATTCAAGAATTACCATCCAACTATAGTATATCTCAATTCACAGAAATATCTAGACTGTGTATAATTATTGTTGGTTTGGAAAGAATCACCATGTGCTTCTGTAGCAGTTCTAGTTACGTTATTGAATTTTTTAATCAGACATGGCCAACAGAGGCAGAAATGGCTGAAGCTGATAGAAATCACAAGGAAAAGAAGTTGAAGAAGAGAACTCTTCCTCAAGGAACTTCTGAATACCAGGTCTGTTCTGGTTTATATATAAAATGTTTTTATTTTGTTTTTCTATACTTTTTTTTATCTGTATAACCTTGATACTATAGTGATCCAACATAGTGGTAATATATGCACGAACTTTGAATTCACATGCAGGCTGCTTGGATTGTAGATGATTCAGATGCGGATGATTCAGATAGTGATGGTGATGGTGATGCAGATGATGATATGGTGCTCGATGAAAGAGAGGCCCGTATTCCTGGCCAAGACAGGCGTGAACAATTGGATTTTGATGATGACCAGGCTTCTGCTTCACTTAACGACAGAGAATCAGATGAAGAAACTGAAGCTGATTTTGTTATGATGGTGAGTCTTTGATAAACCCGTCAAACATTAGGGGATTCTTTTTTGAGGGAATGCCTTCGCTGGTATTGCATACTGGAAAGTCATTCACATTTTCAACAAAAACATATTACCAGTTCAAAATTTTAGCATCTTAGACAATTAGTGAGTGAAGTTTCCGACTAGTTGCAACAAGTGGTCTTGAGGATTTGGTTTAATGATTGAAATGGACGAAAGTACAAGTCCCAAACCACTATGAGTCTATGACATCGTCTTCTTTTCGGGACAACATTCATTTTATCCTTAACAAACTGCATCGTAATACACAAGCCATTCTGATGGAAGATTTATATACTCTCTATACAAGGAAGTTTATATGAGTTTAACTATTTTGTTTTTTTGACATTATACATCCTAAGACACTTGTGAATTCCAATAATGATTACGTCCATGAATTTCATCGAACCAGTGGTTAGGGTTATTTCTTTGTCTCATTTATTATCTTTTTTAATGACATGTTCAAGAAGTTGGCATAGAATATTTTCTTAACAAGAGTATAGAAATCATTTTATTACATTTTAATGATAATCACAGTAATGTGGATAAGGTCAAGATTGAAGAAGCATCTTGATCAGTTAAGTGCCTAATTTCCACGATGCATAATTAATTTATGCATGATCACCCTGCCACCACCATCACTTTATATGATTTTAAGGAATGGAATGATTAAGTATTCGTCATACTTCATCTCTCGAGAATTGGAATTATATTATAAGTTTCCCTGTTGGCTTCAGCTGTTGCAAGTAAGGGCCGAAATGGGAGTTGTATTTGTTTTGACTGTAGCAATGGAAGTGGACTAAGGGATAACTTCAACCAATCAAAACTTGCTGACTATTCTTTTTCACATTTTGGCCAAAGATCATAAGATTTCTAGCTCCCTTAGTCCCATTCTAAACATTTAACAATTGAACTGTCATAAATTTTACTTGTTCACTATTCCTACTTCCTAAACTTCCAATAGAATTCTTTCCACAAAATAGTACTGTGGGAGTGTAGGGTTCCTTCCTCCCCCTTCTTTTCCCAGTCCCAGGGATAGTTATTATCTAAATCATTATCAAAACCTCTAATGGACACATTGCCTTCCACATATGACAGTGTAAAGTACATTTTCCGGATCTTAAAAATGTAAATGTTACTTTCCTTTGCAGGAAGGTGACTTGACAAAGGAGCAGATAGAGGAGGAGATTCGAAGAATTAAAGATGCGCATGCTGAAGATGAGGGTACTTCTTTGTCTTCCCTAATTAAAAAGTCTGGTTTATCTGGAGATATTATTAACTTCATGGCAAAAGATCTTTGCATGACTGATGCAAATTCTCAGTGATTAAGCAAAACACTTTTGAAGTAAATACTATTTTCTTTTTCATTTTGTATTGCGTCATTGAGTTTCAGGTTGTACAGATTGGAATACCAAATAGCACAAGGATTTATTCTTTGCTCTAAATGTTCTTCCTGTTGGGGTGATGTGAACAGTAAATTCAGTAAATTTAGCATGTTTTTCTGTTGGTTGTAGGTTGGCTAGGTTTATGGGAATGTTTGGGCTTTGTAAACAGGGATTCTTAATTCGTGAGGGAGGGTTCTGGATCTGATTGAAGAGATAAAAGCACCGACACGAAAGAATCAAAATATAATAAGAAGAAACACAGCTAGACCTTTAGCCACAAAAAGAAAAAAGAAGAAGGAAACGGGAGCTAGGCTTCAGTGATCACGACTAGATCCCATAGGCATAACACCTATAATTTCCTTTGGCATTGCACCCAGTGTTCGGAATTGCATCACACCATCGTAACTTTGTAAGAAAAGCAAAATTGCTGGGTATTTCCTCAAGTATCTCATCAGCAATGAAATAAAGCATTGCAAAACATGATATAGACTTCCTACTATCCTGATTCTAGTAAAATTTAGAATTATATTGAAACTAACTGACTCTGAATATAAGACAGAGGGAGTACTACAAACATTGTTTGTAGTATTTTGGTTCTGATCTTTAAATAGGAAGTCACTCAACACGCCCATGTAGGGGTCAGTCAAGGGAATGCTCATCTTTTAATTAAAATAACGGAGAAATCCTTTTAATCAATACATGAATTTCTAGGATGTTTACTCTGTTTCCACCTTCAGAAATATCCAAATAGAGATGGCTGCCATAGTGTTTACCATATGTTTCTCCCAGGGAGATTGGCTTTGTCGGCATTTTTAGTTTTGATTCAGCTGTTTTCTAATGGCCGGTTATTACATTTCAGAATACCCAGATGAAGTGGATACCCCAATAGATGTTCCTGCTCGGAAGCGTTTTGCCAAGTACAGAGGTCTCAAGTCTTTCAGGACCTCGTCATGGGATCCCAAAGCAAGTTCTATAACTTCTGTGATTGTGTTGTGTTAGAGTTTATATTGTTGCCTCTTAAATTGACAGCATTGAATATCCTCTTTTTTCTTATATATTTTATTTTAAATTTCAGGAATCTCTACCTCCAGAATACGCTAGAATTTTTGCGTTTGATAATTTTACAAGAACACAGAAACTCGTCCTTGCTAAAGCTCAGGAAATGGAGCAAAGTACTACGATGGATGAATGTATACCTGCAAGCTCTTATGTTAGACTACATATCAAAGAAGTGCCATTTGGTGCTGCTTCCAAGTTATATGAGTTTTCTAAGGTTGGCCCTGTGATAGCATGTGGTCTCTTGCAACACGAGTCCAAAATTTCAGTTCTTCACTTCAGGTACCTCTTTTTAGCATCTCTTTTTCTTTTGTCTTGGACTTAGTCATTTGTCTTACAAATTGGATCTCTTATGTTTTAACAGTATAAAGAAGCACGAGACATACAGTGCTCCTATTAAAGCCAAAGAAGAACTGATATTTCATGTTGGTTTCCGTCAGTTTTGCACAAGGTAACATTATCATGAAAATTGCTATTAGGAGTGCACACTTGCTTGCTTGCTTGCTTGCAGTCTAGTCATTGGCTGTTTGAGTGCACGTGCTATGAGAGTGCTGTCATGATAAACTTCATGTCACGAACTCATTTTTATCATTCTCATCTATTTTCCTTTTTGAGGTATTGAAATTTGATTTTCTACTTGAAATTTGCAGACCTATATTCTCTTCTGACAGTATTAATTCAGACAAGAACAAGATGGAAAGGTTTCTTCATGCAGGGAGGTTTTCCATAGCTTCAATATATGCTGCAATCTCTTTTCCTCCTCTCCCTTTGATTGTTCTGAAAGGTGGAGGAGAAGTTGCTTCACCTGCTGTTGCTGCTGTTGGATCATTACGAAGTATTGACCCAGATAGGATAATTCTGAAGAAAATTATATTAACTGGGTAAGATAATATTTACTTCCTTAACAAAAATGAACTCTTCAAAATCCTCACACCACCAGCCTACACGAAAACAGAAGACAAAGGTCGAATGACCGAGAACTAGTGCTACTTAATTTCTGATGGATATAATCAAGTGATTTCAATATTATATGTGTGACGACATGTGAATTTTGAATTGTGGCCCTGAATCAGGGTACATAAAGATTACCTCTTCCTGATTTAACTAAATTACTATGGTAGACTTTGTTTCCATGATAATTGAGAAGTTCTGAAGATAAGCGATCAAGATGTGATTTTCTTTAAGCTTATTTGATTTGCTTTCTTATTGGCCACACCTCTACTGTAGTTTTAAATTACCAGTTTTAAGTTACCATTTGGACTTTTCATCAATTTATTCCAGAAGAAAATTAATGTTTTGTTTCAAGGAGCAAATAATTTTGAAAAGCCGGCTGAAGAAAACCTTATTTTTTTTGTTTCTGTTTCCTTGCCAAAGGAGCATTCTCAACATTCATGTAAGAAAGTGTACTTTGTACTCAACATGTCATACTTGAAAAAAGTGTTCCATTTTTTTGTTGACTTTTCCATTGGTGGTCACTTTAAAGAAGTGTTGATACTTTTGATTGACCTTTTCACTTAGATGAATGCTTTTTATTTACTTTCAAAATTTCTGTTGTTGGAAGTTCTTAACAGAATTGGTATTTGCATGGTTAGTAGAAGTTTATTTTTTATTTTATTTTTAATAAATTTAATCTACTTAATTGAGTATATTTAATGCAGCTACCCTCAACGAGTTTCAAAGAAGAAAGCCTCAGTCAGATATATGTTTCACAATCCAGAGGATGTTAGGTGGTTCAAGGTTTGTAAAAATCATAATAAGTATTACACTCAATGTATAATTATACTGGTGATATCTCTTGATACAGAAGTTAATACTTATCATTAAGCCATTGATATTAATGTGTTGCAGCCTGTGGAAGTATGGACAAAATGTGGTCACCGTGGTCGTATTAAGGAGCCTGTTGGTACACATGGTATGTTTTTCCTTGGACCAATATAATAGTTGTGGAAAGGAAATGAGTAAATCTTGTCAAGAGTTATTGGTAGTTGACTACTTGACACGGTAAACAATGACTTGTGGTCTTGGTGCTTCTTCCACCATGTACTATGAGCAAGTCACTTGATTGAATTGGCAAGATATAAGCGAATAGATCTTCCATTATGTAATAGCTGAATCCTAGAAAGGGCTGTCCCTCTTTCCGATGTATACTTTCAACTTAATAAATAGTACCATAATTGTGCCTCTACTATGATTTTGTTTTCTGCGGTTATGGCTAGAAAGGTTCCAACTGTTTTATCGTATTGTAGTTTTGCCTGTTATATGTGCTCCTTGCTTATCTGAGAACATAGATTTAAATCTAAAAACTGATTATTTTACTTTAGCTGGTGAAAAATTAAGAATGTACTTTTCTCTGCTGGGCAAAGCTGTCATTCTTGTAATACACTGGAGGACTGAAACATTTTACCAAATTTCTTACCAACTATTTTTTTCCAGGGGCAATGAAGTGTCTCTTGAATGGGGTCCTCCAGCAGAATGATACTGTATGCATGAATTTGTTTAAACGCGCATATCCCAAATGGCCAGAACATTGGTTCCCAATTCATGGTGCTTGATTGGATAATGGCTGGTGTTGAAATTGTGTACTTTACTGATGGGAGTGAAGCTTTGGTTCAGA
Source organism: Panax quinquefolius (assembly GCA_020205615.1). NCBI lineage: Eukaryota > Viridiplantae > Streptophyta > Magnoliopsida > Apiales > Araliaceae > Panax > Panax quinquefolius. The sequence continues at coordinate 152,219,724 of CM035155.1, read as the reverse complement.
TTGGCTACTCGATTTCTTGTGTTTGCCATCAGCCACGTGGTTGAGTGAGTGAATTAGATTGTTGAATTTCCCTACCTACCAGGGAAGTTTAAATTTTGCATGATTATTGTATCCATGGTTTTTATAGTCTAATCAACGACTACTTTTGCTCTTAAGAGCTTGGTGTATAAGTTATTAGGGGATTGTTTTTCCTTGAATTGTACTTTTAGGTCACTCATTTTGGATTCCTAATTGGACACAATCCCTATTGAATACTTCATATCCAAGTAATGTTTAAAGATTGTATTCAGGTCGTGCTTCTGGTAATTAGTTTTTGTTTCTTTATTTTTGTAAATATATAATTTCACGGGTTAATATTCTAAAGCTCCGGTGTAAAACAGAACTTGGCCTCAGCCTCAGGTAGGTAAAATTGTTTAGCAGGGGAAATTGGCCGAATATTTTCAGTTACAAATCAAAAGTACGGTAACCCGCTCTCACTAGGGGGCTGGAGTTCTGTGTATTGCTACGAATTATAATTGTCAATATTATTAATGCATGGATGGGATTGTCAATATTAATGCATGGATGGGTAGGAATTATAGGAGAGTTTAGACATAAAATTTCCATTAATACTTGTCAATGTAACTTACTACATAAATTTTTACAATATATAGAATTTTCCAGGGGGCTGAGAGGGTTGCTGTTTTGACTTTTGAGGAAGAGAATTAATTAACCAAGATGAAAGAAATATAATTAACCTTCGTAAAAAAGGAATTTAATTTCAAATACTAATTAGCTTATAAAACAATATTGTCACATTTTAAATTAAAACTACACCACCCATTATGAGTGATGCAATATATCCCAAGGAACGAAAATTAAAACTACATAGATATATGGAGATGAAAAAAATATTATGTATACAAACTATATTGATGTTTATATATTATAACCAATGAAACTTCCCGTTCAAAGTAAAATTAATATCTATGCTTTTCATGTCCTAGCGCAAGCAATTTAGGCTGCACAGCATTTCCTCATACAAGTCCAAGTGTGTTAATGGTGGGTGAATCTTACTGCCTGGAGTTTTTAAGTGGGTGAAAGAGAATACATACAGTTAATTCCAGGGATAATTTTGTCCAAGTCCAAACACAAGTGGGTGAACTATGCGGAAATTGCCACTCCCAGATTAGTATAATGGCAGATGAATAATATATCATGATCCTGAGTTTTCAATAGTTGGAGAGATGATTGTACCAATTGATCACTAACTAAACTTACTACAATCCATTCTCAATAATTTTGATAGACGCGATCATGCGGTTATACAATAACTCGATCATGTAGCCAACTGTTATACATTTTTGGTTGAAAATAACCAGAAAATTGTGAGCTTCTTCTAGCAATTGGTCATCCATGATGCAGATGCGTATAGTATACCTTTTGATGCAGTAAAAATTATTTGCACCACTAAAATACACACCAGGAGGTTAGGTATAGTGCTCCGTCTTGTTATTTCTTTTTTAAGTTTCTAAATATTCTCACCAGGAGGCAACTCTGCAAGCTTTGGTGGAGTTCCAAGTACACGTTCCATGTCAAAGCGAACTTCAATGTTGCGAATGCCGTACCCCACCACCATCAGCCAATAAAGCAGCTTACCAAGTTCTGGCGCACTTGTCTCTGTTACACTAGTCTGTATCCACAAGAAAAAAGGCCCAAAATATGTCGGTAATTTTGCAAATACTTCAATTCAAAGAGAGAACAATTTATGGATAATAATCCATACAAAAATTGATTTGCAGCTGCTTATAGTCGAGTAAAGCCTAAAGCTGCTATAGTTCAACACACAAAGAGTGGCATAAATAAGTTTCGCTACCATGAACATGTAACATTGCTGGTTTTGACCTGTGAAGTTGTAAAGAACTACTGTGGTCTGTCATCAATTAGGATACTTGGACTAAACTTTGAAAGAACAAACTGTAATTCTTTTCATCTCAAACATTCTGAAGTTTAATACTACCACCACATATGAACAATCTTGACAGGTTCTATGTTTCTTTAAGAGTCTAATACAACCTGATGTTGGATATTAATTGACTGCATAAGTATCATCCTCCCATGTGTAACATGAAAATTCCAACTAAACCAATAAAATCATTAAGAAGAAATAAAATTATCATGAACAATATGAAACTAGGGTAATTGCTGATTTACAACACGTATCAAGTAAATATCACTTAAAAAGAAAGAAAGATCAGAAAGACAATAAAGTAAAACGCATAGAACCTTCATTTGACCAGGATCAGAGACAGCCAAGAGTCGCTTTAATAAATGTATTCATTGCCAGTACAACATCCTCTCCAGCACTACTTGTCAAGTCCTGCAATATTGGACAGAATTAAAACATGTTGTGGGGACAACTACACTTACTGCCATTTAAAAGAAACTCTGTACAGAAATATGATTAGTTGTTGAATTAACTATAATTATATGAACAAAAAGATTCTAGACCAATCCAAGACAAATTCTCTTTAGTGGAAAAGCAAGGGAAAGTTAATTTCACACTAATTTGATCAGATATTATTGATCAAATTCAAGTGATATGTGCTCCTGTAAGAAAATTTTCAGATTACAACTGTGGCAAGCAACCATATTTTGACTCTCCCTACAAAGAGTAGTTTACTTCCTAACCTTCAGATTCTGAGGCTCCAGAGACTTTAGATATTCCAACAATTCATTCTGCCCATTTGCAGAATTTCTTCCTACTTGACGATTGAGCTCCTCAATTTCTGCTTCAAGTAAGTCAATATATTTCGCTGCATCAATTGTCTCGGGACCAGAAACATTATTCCACCTGATCACTTCCCCCGTAACTTTTTTCTGCGTACCTGGTGCATAATCTGGCACATCCTGTGGAGACGCATGAGTTAAAATACCTTGTTAAATCAGAATTACAGTAATAGGAGCAAGTGGCTTGAAATGTGGTGTTACAAGTAACTGTCAACAGTCCAATTGTGTGGTAGAATAGCTACAAATAACAAATGTAAGAAAATGAAATCATATTTCAGTTTGTGTAAATTTTAATGTTTGCTATTATAGCTGGTGAAAAATTTTTACGCCTTTAAGATGGCTGGGGGGAGGGATGAATATAAGCCTGTCCATTTTCAGATCCCAACTCTTTTATTTCTAAAACCAGTTGAAAGAAAATATAAAACCATATATAATTTATATTTTAAAAAACTCGCTGACCTTTTTCTCTTGTGTATCAGGAAGAGCAACTTGTTCTAAACTTTGTTGCAGTTCCAATCGGTATTGTGCATTCCTGAACATATATCCAGTCATCAGAACACTGTACATGAGCTGTGCAAGATTTTCAGCAACCTGAACAAATGCCAGGAGATTTTAATTAATTGCAAAACACCAAAGTCCAAACAATTAAATCCTTCAACCTTAATTTGATGCAAGGATAATAGAGAACCTTGGAAGACTTTATATACTTACAGTCGTTACTGTTACTGCAAAAAATTGCGGGGGTAGTGTTCCAATCATATTTGTTACAGTTTGGCGCATTGCATCAACAACCTAAAGGATATAGCATAGAGAAAATTGGCTGATCTCTGTACGAGCTACCTCTTCCATAAGTTTATAATGATCTAGTAAGGACAGCAGTAAGAAGAACATAATACAAATACCTGCTGTGGCGCTCTTTTAACAAACATCTCCATGAATTCTGGTTGTACATTTTTAACATATTCCAATAGAATTTCCCTCCTGCTTTTATGCTATTTGTTCCATGTAAAGAAAATATCAGAATCCAGTCCATTGAACCTTTAGCAAAAATATTCTAACTTATACTTAACAATTTACTTGTTTAGCAAAAATATTTTACAAATGTGTACATATTAGAGAGATTATGGAGATTACCAGAGTACCATTAGGGGGTTTTGAATCACCAGAATTAGAATTAGTATTGGAATTATTGTGTTGAGAAGAATCCTGCGATTGAGCTCTCAAATTGAATTTTCCTCTGAAAATTTTCCTGCTTGGGAAGCTTAGAAAAGAAGAAGAAGAGAAAATTCGACTGCTTCGAGTTGATACTATAACCAATGAAGAAGAATGTGATAAGGAGGAAGGTTTTATAGTCAACGACGACATTGGAATTTCCTCGGAAAATATGTCAAATTTTTTCCTCTGCTAAAACCCTAGTATATCCATTAACGATGATGAGAGAGAAAAAGAAAAATCGTTTAGCCATTCTCCTGTGGGCTGTGGGCGCTCCAACAACTTAGGGGTTTGGGCCCAGTGAAAGGAAATAATGGACTATTTTATTTTTATTTTTACGTGTGTTTTTAACATGAATGAAGGTGGATCCACTATATGTATAGGTTGGTGCGAAGAAAATCGTATAAAAATATTAAAAATAAATGTGGGAATATCAGTTCTCTTCATTTTTTGAGGGTTAAATACACTTTTTCCTATTTTACTCGACTTCGGTTCTATAATGAATCATTGAATCAAATTTTTTCATTTCGACTTAATCAACTATAATTTTTTACAAATCGTTACAAATTATGAAATAGTTTGACTTTAGGCGAATTTAAAAAACCTGTAAAGGCCACGTGAGAGAGAGAAATCTACATGTCGGTATTTTTTTTTGTGGCATGCCTAGATGGAAACTTATATAAATTTAATGCTAAATTAATCTAAAATTAAATAAATAAAACAAAATAATGCATTCAAAATAAAAGTACAATAAAAATATATTTTAAAATTTTATTTTAATCATTAATATTTGTATAATTTTAAATAAATTATATAAATTACATATAATTATATAATTTTCTTTTAATTTAAATAACTTCATTAAATTCATTAATTTAATTACTCTCTCTCATGACGCCCCAAAAATAGGTATATCATCACCCATTCTCGAAAATAATAATACATGATACGTAAACAACTACAACTTTATTATTACAACAAGAAAAGCGTGAGTTTAAATACAAATATTATCTTGCATAATATTTATACTCACATAAATCCTCATCACATTTATTGATACATTATTTTACAAAATGGTGAGGACTACTAAACAATCCTTTCTAAAACCTTCATTCCATACCCCACTACGTCTTCGCTATATTCTCGCCTCCCCGAGAAGAATGGAACAAAAAGGAAAAGGGTGAGCTCAACTAGCTTCGATAAAGAATATTATGACTAAGATAATATACAACAAATTATCGTTAGTCTTCAACAGGGAAAAATTTAATAGAATACAATAGACAACAAATTTTCAATCAATATTACAGATGGAAATAATAATTCATTAGAAGAGTTAAGTAGAGAATGCAAACTACTATCTTCTACGTATGAATTTAAAAGTTCATCGCCTATCTTTTATCCTCAGTAACAACAATCAATATACATCCGGAATCAAATATTCATCTTTTGCTACACAGCCAAAGATATTCATCGATTAATCATGTTCATTTAAACACTGCTCATCTTTGCACTACTGAGCCAAAGATATTAATCGATCGGTCGTGTTCATCTCAACACTGCTCATCTTTGCACTACAGCCAAAGATATTCTTCAAATCATTCATCTTTGCACTACTGGCCAAAGATATTCAATAATATCATCATTTAAGACGAGGATGATGAAAAATATTTTAAAAACGAATCCAATGAAACAAAATGACAAGGATTAAGGATTAAGGATTCGTGATTGCTTTTATCCATATCCAACAATACCCCAAAAATAATCACAATTGGTGTAAAATTCAAGAATGATCAAAACATGGATCTGATCAAAGCTAGTATCCAAAATAGATGTTTTGGACAAAAGAAGAAATTTTATTTTTTGGTGAATAGTGCAGATATCGTGAATAGTCAGAGTATCGTGAATAGTCTTGATATCGTGAATAATCAGACCATATCATGAATAATAAATCCAACACCAAAAGATAGAAATTCCACAAAAAATCATCTTCACGCTTCATGAATAGTACTCGTGAATAGTAACTCGTGAATAAGAACTCATGAATAGTAACCCCGACATGAAAAAGTTCCAAATTTGATAAAACTTCGGATCAACATTTCAAAGATAATGATATTGAAGAAATAATATCATTACGAAAAAAATAATATCCCTTACCTCGAAAGAATCGATGATTTCTAAAGGAAAGTCTCAAGTGATGTCAAATGAAACTTGTAATTGAATAAAGAACTCTCAAAGTATCTAAATACTCACAAAATACGCTCAAATAATATAGAGAAAGAGAAAACTTTGTTTCGGTGTGATTTTCAATTTAACTTAGCCCTCTATTTATAGGAAAATGTTAGCAGTAGGAAGCGAGACTTGACCTGCTACACGATGGCTTTTTACTACTATTGCCACCCACCACATTTGAAATAAAATTCAGCACATTTCTTCACCAACCACAAGTGGGGCCCACTCAATTCTAGAATTTTCCACCAAAATCAATTATAACCCTAATTTAGAATCGGACACCTCTTAAAATTCATAACAAATCATTCGTGCATTTTTAACGGTTCAAAATTTGTGGACATATACTCAACTTATGTATGTATAACATACCCAAAAATTACCACAATCCAACGGTCGGATTAAAAATTATAACCCCGCATGATATATCTCAAAACCCACGATTTAATTTTTTAATACCTCCAACTGTAAAAATATTGATAAAACACCTCAACAATAATTTCTTCATTTATAACCACATAAATAAATTCATCATTTATATCCACATAAAATAAATATTTCTTTATCATATGAATCAATAATTAATTATTCACAAATAATATTACGTAATCACAATTATGAATGACCGTGCCGCTCCTGTGAAGAGGGGCTTTCAGATAAGGATTTCTCCTTCTTGGCGCAATTAGGTGACCAAACCTCTCCTCGATGTAACTTTCTAGACATTGCCAATAATGCTATCTAATAATATTATTCAAATAATATGAATTATTGATCCGATAATGGAGATAATGTGCAAAGGACAATTATTGAACAACAATAATATAAAACATCAACGCAAAGAATTATTGAATCAATAAAATAAAATATTGAATAAGAATTCACCGTGAAAATTATTGAGTAGTGCCTTCTTACGTAAGGATCAATAATTCAATAATCTTTATGCAATACTGGTAATATCTTTTGAACCGACGCCAGACATCAGTATTTTAACCACCGGGTATTCACAAATCTTAATTGTGAATAACTACTTCTGGCCGTTATTTTTAACCAACTTATATTTGTCGTTTTCTTCATCCAATCGCTTCAGTTATGGGGCCCACACATGGTCATACTTGCTGGCAGTAAATTTAATATTCCTGAAATAATACGAATATTCCACGACCAAACGAATATTCCCCGACAAAAATGAATATTTTATAACCACTTGTTTATTTTGAAATATTTGTGTATTTAACCCTTAACTATCCACATTAATCAAATCAACCCCTTACTATTTCAAAATAATAAATAAAGGAAATTCTTTTTATTTAAAAAAAATTTGGGTCTTACAACCTCCCTCCTTATGAAATTTCGTTCTCGAAATTGACGACGTACACAGTGTTTCAAAAGGTGAGGATATCTCGCTTTCATTTTCGCTTCCAATTCCCAGTCATTTCTCTATAGCATGATTCCTCCACAAAACTTTAACTTGTGGTATGACCTTTCTTAGCGTAGGACGCGTTCCTTCCTATCCAAGATCTTGATAGGTACCTCCTCATCGTTAAGTCTTCTATTATCTCGTCCGGTTCTAACTCAATAACGTGGTTCGGTCTTTCACATATTTACGAAGTACGATATATGTGAAACACATTATGAACACGAGACATACTCGGAGGTAACGCAAGTCTATAAAGCTACATTTCCTACTCGGTCGAGAATTTGAAATGGACCAATAAATCGTGGATTGAGCTTTCTCTCTTCCCAAATCTTGTAACTCCCTTCCACGGAGCAACTCGTAATAATACATGATCCCCTATATTAAATTCCACGCCTTTTCGATGAAGATCCATATAACTCTTTTGTCGATCTTGGCCGTTTATATCGTTATCGAATTATTTGGATCTTTTCAGATCATACGTCTTAACTTCTCGGGTCCCAACAATGTTGCTTCACCCACCTCATCCCAACATATTGAGAAACGACATTTTCGTCCATATAATGCTTCAATGGAGCCACACCTATACTTGCTCGATAATTGTTGTTGTAGGAGAATTCCACCAATGGTAAATACTTATCCTAACCGCCTCAAGTTCAGGACACAGAGTCTTAATAAATCTTCAAGAGTTTGAATAGTCTCTCTCTGATTGTCCGTCTGTTTGGGGATGGTATGCCAACTAAATCGCAAATCTGCGCCCATAGTTTTTGCAAGCTAACCCAAAATCTTGAAGTGAATCTTGGGTCACGATCCAAACTATGGATACAGTAATGCCATGCGAACCTCACGATCTCATTTACGCATATACTAGCAAGACGCTCAAGGAATAAGTCTCCCGTGACGGCAAGAAAAAGCGGAACTTGGTTAATCTATCAACAATAACCCAAATAGCATTGATGCCTTGAGAAACCAGTAGGAAGACCTGTAATGAAATCCATGGTAATGTGTTCCCACTTCCATTCCGGAATCTCAAGTGGTTGCAACGGACCCTTAGGTACTAGATGCTCCGCCTTTACACGTTGGCGAGTTAAACACATCGAGATAAACTTTGCAATCTCTCTTCATATTATTCCACCAAAATGTATGTCAAGATCACGATACATTTTAGTACTTCGAGATGGATTGCAAATGGTGTATTGTGTGCCTCCATCATAATCTTGTACTTCAAATCGAGTCATTAGGAACACAAAGTCTAGAGTGGACTCAAGTATTCCTTCTTCATCAATTCTCGCTTAGGAATAGCTCCTTCTTGTTTCTTTCTTCTTCATACGCGATCATTTCCGGCCGGGTGGCTCGAGCAACCTTAACTTTTTCTATTAAAGTTGGCTCTACGCGTATACTTGACATCATCGCACTCGTTCCCGCATATGATCTTCTACTTTCGATCGTCACTACCACGCGTTAAACTTTACTGTGATGGTATTGAATAGTGTAATCGTCGTAGTCTTTCAATAGCTCGAAGCCAACGTCGCTGCTGCATGTTGAGTTCTTTTTGAGTGAAGAAATATTTAAGGCTTTTATGGTGCGAATATATCTCCACTTTCTCCCCATATGAGATAAGTGCCTCCATATCTTTAGCGGCGAATTTCTACGCGCCAACTCTAGATCATGAGTAGGATAATTCCTCTCATACTCTTTAAGTTGTCATGGGCGAGGCATAGGCTATGACTTTCCCACGTTGCATGAGAACACATCCTAACCCTTTGCACGAAGCATCATCAGTAGATAACAAATCCATCCGAACAGATGGTATTGTTAGAACAGTTAAAATAAGTCTCCTCTTAAGCTCTTGGAAACTTTTCTCGCGTTCTTTGAAACGAATTTCGTATCCTTTCGAGTTAATGAAGTTAATGGAGTAGCGATTCTAGAAAACCCTTCCACGAATCTCCGATAATAACCAATTTAAGCCCAAAAGCTACATACTTGATCATCGAACTTGGTTGCTCCCAACTTTGTATTGCTTGATCTTCTGGGATCAATGATCAGCGAGATACTCCATGTTTTGACAACATAATGCCCAAGAAAGGCTACTTCCTCAAGCGAAACTTCTAACTCGCATTTCTTCAATTTGGCATATAGTTGGTTTTCACGAAGCCTTTGGTTTTGGTGCATCTTCACGACTTTTGGAATATATAAGGATGTAAATGATAAAAAAGACAACAAAACGAAATGATCCAAATATTCCTTGAATACTCGGTTCATCATATCTTTTAAGAATTCAAATGCCCGTCTATACCCAATTACGAAGGCGGGTCTTTGGAATATCCTCGATTCTAATCTTCATTGATGATATCGATCGATTTTGAAAAGAATTGTGCCCTTATGGTGGTCAAAAGTCATCAATACTATTCTTGATGGTGACATGGTTTCGATTCGATAGTCAAAATCGATCTTTCCTTCTTCTTCTTCAAATAAAGCAAGAAAGACCAACCCCGAGGAGATGTCTTATGACCAGAATGAAACCCGATGTCCAACCAAATTTAACTCTGAAGTTCAATAGGAGCCATTCATCTTATCCATTGACTTCACGTTAAAGAAGTTCTTGAAATCGTCAATCGGGAAAATCGATAACAACGAATATTATTCAAATTTGCTTGTCTTAGTTCCATAACATGGGCTAAAAGCTTGACATCGTTTTGATAAGCGAATAAAACTTTATGATTAGATATGATAGTGATTGATTTTAATGGTTTAGTTGGCGAATTAAATCTGTCGGGTTGGTTAGGAATGCCTATGACGACTTACGAAAACAATCAATTTTGGCGATGATGAGTAAATTAACGATCAATCCCAAAATCACATCAAAAGCAAGAATCTTTAAAGAGATAAGGTCAACAGGTAAGTGATGGTGCCAACTGAATCAAACAAGATTTATAAGCGAATCTGAAAGTTTCTCTAACTTGGAGTTTCCGCGAGATAGGTCGATGATCAGTTCGAGCGAGCACATGCAGGAGAGATAAATGAATGGAAAGACCGGGTTATCAAGTAAGGTATAAACTTCGGCAAGAATTTATAAATAGCTTTACCCGCCTCGTTTGGGTTCACCGATCCTAACAAACGCTTCTTCACCCTAATCGTTGACTTTGACTTTTCTCGGGCTTTTAGTCATCGTCTCACGAAACTGTTTTGCCACTGCATAATCTCGTGCGATATGTCCTTCCTTTCCACAATCTATAGCGTACCTTGAAATGTGGCGCGTTTGACCGATATGTCCCTCTTTTCGCAGATTTAGAAGATATTGGACCACTTTCCTCCCTTAGAACCATTCTTTCCGTGAAGATATTGCCTTCACATAGTCGTTGTTTAAATCTTTTAAAATCTCCTCCCCTTCTTACATTTCTTCTCTTGCTTTATTACCACGATTACCACCAGTTTACCATTTCGTCATTCCCCATTTCGCTGACGCCATCTCCGTACGATCATGGTCCTACGACTGTGATGCTCGTTATCTCGCTCTAATAATCGAGCCATGTTTACAACATCTCGAATAAAGAGAAGTTTATGAGAATGATATCTCGACGTGTCACGGGTTTCAAACCTAAGAAACATCGCGTACATACGTTTCTCATTCTCCACCAAATGAGTCTGAAACCGGATAACTCTCTGCAAACTTTGCTCTCGCATCTTTGAGACAGAAAATGAACTCCACTTCGCTTCGTATGGCGAACACTTTCAGGAAAGTATTTGTCATTAAATAGTCTTCTCCCGAGACATGTCGAACAACGGATTGGAGATTGGTACGTAGAACCGCATCAACATAAAGGTGGCGGATGGAACCTTCCGTTCTCCGCGTGAATGAATTCTTGGTAATTTGTTCGACCCATGTTTCGCTGACATGATCGGAAGTTCTCAGGTGGTCCTACCTTAAACTTTAATCGCCAATTTCTCCTCAGGAACACGTTTCGACCATGTGATTTTTACCACGGTGCTTCTGCATCCCTGTTCATCATCGATAAAGTGGGTTTCTTCCACAGAATAGTTGACATTTGACCGTTTGAGTTCTCCTCGTTGGTAAATACGTCCTACTATGGCCTCATTTCCAAACTGCCTATAAACAAGAATAAACTGATAATATTCCGACTCTACTTGGAATATCTTTAATTTGGCGGTTCTATTCAAACCTATTCTGATATCCTGAAAGCGATATATGCAAAGACACAAAAGTTGGTGATTCGATTTTGCAATCGCATAGCTGTTGGCATTCAGATACCTCTATAGTACAATCGATTTTAATGGTCTAATCGCTTTATCATTCTCATTTACGTGTTGGTCTTTACTCGATAAAAACCTTACGAAATCATATCATTTATCACGTATGAGTCATGTTAATACCAACTGGTAAATCACAAAAGGAACTATCGATTCTCTTCAAAGAAACTCTATTCGATGTTTCGTAAATACGAATTCATAGCAGATTTATCTCAATGGTGACACTTGAAACTAGATACAATATTTCTCGAGTTGTCATGTGGATACTGGGTATACTTGCAATCTCTCTCACGCTGGTCTGCCATCGTATTTTACAAATAATTTATGCTCCCGAATTACTAAACACCTTTTCTGAACCGTCATTTAACAAAGGTGGTATATCTTGGTAAAGCATTTGACATTATATTCTGCGGGATCACGGTTTCCTTCTCCCTTAAGTGGAATAAAAAGAAAAGTCTTCCTTTGGCTAAACTTTTAGTCTGAATATTACGACTCAAGATAATATACAACAAATTATCGCCGTCTCAATGTGGAAAAATTTACTGTAATCCCTGAATTGAGCCGATTTTCAATCACATATTCAGGATTGGAATAATAATTCATTGTAAGATTAAGTAGAGAATGCAAAATCACTATCTTCATGTATGAATTTAAAAGTTCATTGCCTATCTTTATCCCTCGTAATAACAATCAATATACATCCGAATCAAATTCTTCATCTTTGACTACGAAAATGTTAGCAAAGTGGTTATTCATCATTGATCATTTTAAATCTCATTTAACTTTGCACTCATCTTCATCACTACGATCCACAAAGATATGTCCTCTCGGATCAACTCATCTTCATACCTATAACCCCGCTCATCTTTGTATTATCACCCAAAGAGATATTCTTCGAAATCATTCATCTTGCATTACTGCCAAAGATATTAATAATGATCACGTCAGTTAAATGCCGAGGATGATGAAAAATATTTATACTCGTAAATCCTCCATCATTTACAAAATGACAAGGATTAAGGATTAAGGATTCGTGACTTTCTTGCTTTATCCTTTCCAAAGCAATACCCCAAAAAATAATCATTTTGGTAAAATCTGAAGAATGGATCAAATGGATAATCAGGGTGAGCTAGTATCCAAATGTAGATGTTTCGACATGAAGAAGATAATATCTGACAAATTTTACCTTAGTCTTGACGAGGAATCGTGATTTTTCCTTAGAATTCTATCGTCTGAATACTACGTGATTGAATAAGATCATCAATATTTTGAACATGAGAATAATAATTCATTAGAAGGTGAGAAAAGATAGAAATTCCACAAACATCCCTCTTCGCTCATCTAATAGTGTTGTTTAAAGTGAGAACATCACTTGATCTTTTATCCTCATGAATAAATAACCGATATCTCGAAAAAATTCAAATCTGATATTAAACTTCGATCGACATTTCAAATGCGAATGATATTCAAGAAAAGTATCATTAGAAAAAATAATATATCACCAAAGAATCACATTAAATCTTTTTGCTCAATGAAGAATTAATCAACAAAGAACCTGTTAGCTAAATTTACTCACATGAAACTCCCTCCAATATATTCTTGAAAGAGTCTCATTCATCTTTTGTATCCCTAAGATTTTCAATAATATCATCTAAATAATTCCTAGGATAGGTGAAATCACCTTTTAAAGTTTATCAATAAATCGGTGAAGAAAAATGACAACAACTTTATTCACTACGATTGCGTCAGAGTTTAAATACAAATATTCATTATAGACAATATTTATACTCACACCAACTCTCATCACATTTATCGATACATTATTTTACAAAATGGTAAAATTACAATTATTTTCTAAAACATGGATTCCCATAATGGCTCGTAAAATTGTATATTCAAATCTAGGTAGTTTTTGGAACAAAAAGAAAAAGGGTGTTATATTTAGTGAACTATTATATGAATACCAATATCTGACAAATTATCGTTAGTTTGAAATAAAATTAATGAATAATACAATTGATAACATGAATATAAATCAATATTCGCAAAAGAATAATAATTCACATCTTGAAGAGATCTGCAAATACTCTTCGTATGTACTTAAAAGTCTAATTTCCACTAATAATCAAAATTATAACTCAAATTTAACTATCCACTTAAAATCGACATTTTAATTATTTAAAAGAAATTCATATTACGTGCATTTTTTAATATCCAAATCTTGAAGCATTATGTGCCCGAAATATTAGGTTTTGATACTTTGAATTGATTACTTTCATTTAAGGTGAGGATGATCAAAATATTTACTACCCAAAATTAAGAGAAAACATTGATTACGATTAAGGATTTTCAATCAAACCAATAATATATCAAAATGTTAAAATATACCCAGAGATTATTCAAATATTTTAAACTAAAATGCCGATCATGATACGGATAAAATCGATAAAACACCTATCGAAGCTAAATTTCTTTAAATAACTTTGAATTGAGTTGATACTATAACCAATGAAGAAGAATGTGATAAGGAGGAAGGTTTTATAGTCAACGACGACATTGAATTTCCTCGGAAAATATGTCAGACTTTTCCCTCTGCTAAAACCCTAGTATATCCATTAACGATGATGAGAGAAAAAGAAAATTAGTAATCGTTTAGCTTCAAAATATATAACTAAAATTTGAAAATTAATTATTATTCTCATGTGGGCGCTCCAACAACTTAGGGATTTGGGCCCAGTGAAAGGAAATAATGGATGATTTTTTAACGACTTATTTTGGAGAGAACTATTTTAATTTTACGTGAGTTTTTACGTGATTTCTTTTCGTATGAACGTGGAATCAACTGTATAATCATGTGATATAAAAATATAAAAAATACATATAAAAATATCAGTCCACTTCATTTTTTTTGATCGGAGTTGATTGAATGGGGCCTATTGGGCTTGAATTGGATTAGGACAAATTCCCTTACCATTTTGGGGCTTAGAATTAAGAATTGGATCTATTGGATTTGGGTCTACTATCCAAAGTTATCCTAATGGACTGACTATACTGGTGAAGGAGATCCGTACTTGTTTATGTTGTAGAAAAGATGACACCATGTGATAGAGAATCATGAGATAGATATACCTTGCTTATAAAATGTATACAAGACTTTGTTCTTCTTGTTTATTAAGTTGTCTGATATATGTCATTAAATTTCAAAACAATTTAATCATTGAGGTATTTATTTATAATTACAGTGTTTTGAGAAATTATAAAACTACCCTTTTGTACATAATATGGGAGTGAGTGTATTCAATTATGCAAAACGATATCGTTTTAAGGCTAACTTACACAAATCTTAGCGATAAACTCACCACAACCACCACCCATTTTTTATTGAAAATTGAAAATATATTTAAAGTGCATTTCGAAATCTTATTACGCTTAAATGTGTAAAAATCAAACGAGACCATCATTTTACGATAAACCTATTCTTTGAAATTATGATTTTAATATGTGCTTTAATTATAGTTCCACTAGTTAACACAAATAGAAGGATTTTTTTTTTTTTTTTATTTTTAACTTTCTTTACATTTATTTTAAAGATTAATATGGAAATATTATTTTTACAATAAAATTTTGATATTTCATATAATCTCACTAACACAAATGATAAATTCTATTGACTATTTACGTGGATAAATTCTTATGAAAGTATCATTTTTTTGTGAATTATATTAATTTCAATAATCCCTTTAATTTTAATTGATGTAATTATTATAATTGTATAGTATGTAATAAAAATAATTAATTACAAAAGTTATTTTATATTAAAATTTTATGAATAATACTAATTTTAAATTTTATTATGTCAATAATTTTAATTTTAAAAATTAAATTGTATCTCTAATTTTTTTTTAAGAAGGAAATAAATATATGCTAACAACCAAATGAATAAAAGAATTGTACTCCACCCACCGGAGAATAAACAAATACTGCAGTCTATGAGTTGATAACCGGTAAGGTCATAACTGGGCAGTGAATACTCTTGCCATTTGTTGAATCTGAAATTAAATTCCAATAAACTGATTTGTCGCTAGGCTGTGTATTCACTTAACACGAGAAGATAATAAATAAATACAGTCCTAATTCCTAAATTAATAATTCTTCATTTTTATATATACACTCTCTTTCCAATTTTGTTAATCATATTCAAATTATTTTAGTCGGTCATTTTAGCGGTCACGTGAGTAAGACGTGGGTAGCGACAAAGCCAGGGTAGATTTGGAATTCCGTATTAGTTCCGTCAAAATATTAGCAGAAAAGGACGAGGCAGTATCAACAATGGAATCCTTGTCCATATCGCAAGAGCTCTGGAGGTAAAAATAAAAATTGTTAGGAGGTTCGTATAACAGAGGAATAGATCGCTATTGCTGTTCCCTCCCTTTTCTCTCTCCGTCTAGAGAGATAAAGAGGAGGAGGAGGAGGTGGATAAAACTCCGGTCAGTTCGCCACCGTTGCTCCTCCCTTATGGCTACTCACCGGCGGCGCCTCCAGCACAACCGTAACCGATTCCGTTTCATTATTCCAGCAATCTCCGCCGCCTCCGCCGCCATCCTCATCTTCCTCGCATTTCTTTATTTACTCGCTCCTTCTCCCGTCAACAATGATCAGCTCCACCACCACCAGCGTCATTCGTTGGTACTCATTCATTACTCTTCCTTTCTATATCTATATCTCATATGCTTATTGAATTAGTTTGTTTGATTCATTCAGATAGGTAATGGCGATGGTGATGCTGGTAAAGTGAGGGAGTTTAGCGTTCCGGTTAGGGCTCTGTCTAACACAATTTCTTTAGGTTGGCTTGGATCTTTGATTTCTAATTGTGTATCTGTTTGGTTATTGAGATGTAGACTGCTGGAGATATATCTAATCGTGATATCTGGAGCTCAAGGATGTCTAAATTCTACTATGGATGCAGTAATGCCAGCAATAAATTTGCAAGTGCGTTATCTTAATGATCATACTTACTGTATTTGAAATGGATATATACTAGTTACTGAGGTTGATGTTAAAGTTGTTTTCATTGTTCATCAAGTTTCATTTGGTCTCTTCTATTCAAATTACAGAAGCTGGAGCTATCACACGGCCTAATCGGTACTTGTTGATCGCAACTAGTGGTGGTTTAAACCAACAAAGAACTGGGGTAATTCTCTCTTACTATTGGGTCATAAACCTAATTAGTTTACTTAATATTATTGGTCAAATAGAAAGTTTTCCTATAAACTTCACATAATAGCCAATTAAATTTGTACTTTTCCTCTGTGGAAAAGCAAATTTAGTGATGTGGTTGAATCTGATGTGCAGCCCTTAGATTGCTACTACATCAGCATTTAATTTTTCTTCGAATAAAAGAGATATATTAAAGTTTGGCCACTTATTGCTATTCTCATGCTCTATACAACTAATGTGTTGTAGTCTTTCAAAGTGATATTCTAAATTAATATCAAGCTTCTAGTACATTGACACGTCAGGATGCGTTTACCCGCCTATAGACTTATACTCATATATGAATACTCAGTCAAAGATATTTCAAGGCACCCCGCATATCTAAAGTGAAAATGTGGAATTTGTGCTTGCGTGGACCAGTATTCGAATACATCTTTTGTGTTGTTTAGAAAATTTTCCACTTGCATTGTATATCTCAAGGTTCTGGTGTTTATAAGCATTTTGGCAAGTTTTGTGTTTTCCCTTGCTGCGGAAAGACATTAAGACCTACTCAGCTCGCATCTCACTAATGTGTTCGTATTTTACATTTTGAGTTTGCCATATATCCATCTTTAGTTCTGCATTGGGTCATGCTTACTTTTTCCTGATAATTTCGTACTTCGTATATGAAAATGTTGTTTCTTAGTTACCATTTTGTCCCGTAGAATAGGATGGAAGTTATTTTATTGTTTATTTTGACATGTAATAGGGTTGAAGTTATTTAGTTATACTCTCCAGCTAAACAGGTGACATGTCAATCGTAGAACACCGTCAGAACATAACCTCTTAACCAACTTACCAAAAGTAACAGACTTTCACACCTAATTTCGTACCTACTTAATTCATCCAAACTTGTTTGGTAGATAATTCAATTTTGCTAAATACATATTTAGTGAAATAAATATTATTTTAAAAATATAATCATGTTCTGAAATCGGAATAAAAGGAATCATAGTATGCAAACATTCTATATTAGTAAAAGTTCAAGTTTAGCAGTCAATTTTGCTTGAGCCTATAGTGGATAAATTAAGAGTTTACTTATAAAACCTTGCTAGGCTTTGGGACTGATATCAAAGTCTTTACAACATTTAAGAATTACTACTACTCATTTAAACGTTAGGACAGGATCACAGGACATTGTGGATAGGATATATATAGAGAGAGAGAATATCTAACATATGTTTTCATGCTTAGTTGTACGCTCACTAACCCTGAAATATCTAGCTGGTTACACACCAAATTAACTTGGTCAAATAATCAAAAACCAAATGGATTAAATTAATTAATAATCCATGCACTCAACATCTCTTCCTTTTCAAACAATACCTGTTCCAAATCTCATTATATATATATATTAGCTTTAGCAGCTGGTAAATTCTCCCCACTATACATAAAAATACAATATATGCAAGCCTATAACCTTGTGGCGTTATTTACATATGAAATGTTTGAATATGTTGTAGAGTTACTTGTTGATGAAAAACTTATTTTTACCTCTCTTGGATAAATTAACCTATTTAAAAACAAACAAACAAACAATTATTTTACCTATCATTGCCAGATTACAGATGCTGTTGTTGCTGCTCGCATTTTGAATGCTACTCTTGTTGTTCCAACACTGGACCAAAAGTCCTTTTGGAAGGATTCTAGGTCAGTTTTGATAATTTGTGCTTACATTTCATGATAATTTAATATTATGAGGTATCTGTTCTAAGTACAATAGAAAAAATGGCAAGTGTTTCTGCATTTATTTGTAGAAAATATTGGATGACAAAATTTCTCTTTCTCGTGCAGTAATTTTTCACAGATATTCGATGTTGATTGGTTCATATCATATCTAGCTAAAGATGTTAAAATCATAAAAGAACTCCCACCAAAGGGAGGGAGGTCGTGGGTTCCATACACTATGCGTGTTCCAAGAAAGTGTAGCGATAGATGCTATATAAACCGTGTTCTACCTAATCTTTTAAAAAAACATGTAAGTTATCAGGTTCCTTAAACATTTCCTCTTTTTTCTTTTTTTAAATTTTTTTTTTGCTAGTTCACTCTTTTTCATGTAGTTTATCCACAAAACACACTTACACTCAAATATATGCTGAATGACTTTAGAGTTGCAACAATTTTGTTTTGTATACGAGTTGCAACGACTTTTGTTTATACTTGCCAAATGTTCATATCATGCTGTCCATTCATCTTGATCACCATCAACAACAGGTTGGTTTCATTTTATTCCATGCATCTGCTTAATCATATTCTGATTGGTTGATATTTTCTCATGCTTTACTTTATAAGTAGGATGTATGCTAAGGTCATGTACTCATGTTACTAAACAGATGATTGAAATGTGTAAATATTGATCATGTAGCTTTTCTTAAACACTAATTTACTTTAGTGCTGTGTTACCATTGTTCTATAAGTTTTCAGTGTTGCGTTACTATTAAAATTGGACATGTGCAAATTATGATTAAATTTTAGAGATGCATGGACTCTGAAAAGATGTTGACAACTTTGTGCTTGAAGTTAATTTTTTTTATAGAACCACCAAAATTGCTGTCGCACCAATTTAGAATTTGGTGACTTTGGGCCTTTAGGGACATCTTGGTCTTAATATCTGCTTAGATTGTTTTCACGGCCTCCGTTATCTCGCTGTATCAAAGATGGAAAAATCTTGGATATTTAGCATGCAATTGTCAAATTTTGCTAGCTAGTAGCTATAATAGATGAATTTTTACAAAATCAAAGTTATCAATATGATATAATGGTGGATCCTATAATAAATAACCAGGTTTCCTGCTACTAGACAATAATGTCTAACCAGCACGGGGGACCCAACACTAGTTGCAACTAGTGGAAATGCTCATAATACTTTTTGGTTTGCACCTTGTTTAAGCCTTCTTATATCATCTTCTCATGAATTTTCCTACTGTTAGTTTCCATCTGAGATTATCACACTTTCAAAATATCATCCACAATCACCATCTAAATTCCTGTGATCTCATCTGAAAAATCTTTTGGCTTTATTCATCTTGTTTTGGCCTTTAAATTCATCAGAAAAGACTTGGATGAAAAAAACAAATGTATTACTTTCTCATTGAGGAAAATAGTGGATAAAATTTCGTTTAGTTCAATGCCATGTATGATTGTGCATACTTGGCCATGAATGGATCTTCTTTCTTCCTAGCTAATGCAACGTACCATTCTTGTGACAGGCTGTTCGACTCACCAAGTTTGACTACAGACTACATAAATAAGTTGGACACAGATTTACAGAAGCTTAGATGTAGAGTAAATTACAATGCCTTAACGCTTACTCATCCTATAATTGAAATGGGTGAAAAATTGGTCAACCGAATGAGGAGAATGAGCAAGCATTATATTGCCCTCCACCTGAGGTAGTAAGTCTGATCTCTTTTCCTATGATTTTTGATTTTTGCTTTGAACCAATGAACTCAACTTTATTTCTCAAATTCTGATTGTTACACTGCATTTGATGGGTATACATTCTGGTATAATTGATAACCAATTTTGCATGCGTTATTAGGTAGTTATATTGTAGGACTGACCTGATTGAAGGGCAAACCATGTCATGAATTTTATGGTTCAAAACATTGTAACATTGTAAATTTTATCGTCTTTGTGGTTCTATAAATATATGTACATACATATATTGTATGTATTCTCCCTCCTCCCCTTCTTCCGTCTCTCATTCATCTTTTGAGTTTTGAGTTGTAGAGTGATAAAGTGGGTGTAGGTTTGAGTTCTACCACCATTGTTGTCTGTAGAAAGAGAGAATAGAAACAATATCATGAATTGAGATCTATCCTAGCCGAAACTTGCCATCATCATCAAAATCTCTATTTTTACCATCTATTTATGTCTCACGACCCACCATAATCCAATTGGTTATTGGAATTATTGTCTGCAGATTGATGTTGGGGGAAGCCAAATAGATTTGGGATATGTTATGTAAATTGTTAAATTATCTTTCTTTAATTAAGATTTATTTTAATAGCTGTTGATTTCCTTTTGTCTTCACCTTTAGTTAAAATAGAAATTTTCATTTTTTCTTTGTACACAAGCTCTAATTTACCAGGCGCCAGCTTTATTGTCCATGCACCACAGCTTCTGGCATGATAACATAAATTGAACAAGAATAAGGGCATAATAGTCATTGGACAATTTTTTGACGGAGTTGAGACAGAAAGAAATGTTGCACTTAGCCTATAAAGGTTAGGCGTTTAAGTGTAGTTTATCACATTTTAGGTGGTCACATGAGATTTTGAGTAAACCTCAGGTGGTTAACTGCATTTTTAGTCTAATAGTCTTATTAGTATTGTTATAACTGATAAGTAAAAGCCTTAAAGGCACTGATGATTTGATAAAGCATTAATGATCTAGATAAAGAAGCAAGAAGTTCCTAAAAACTAGAACTTCTTGATAAAGTTATCTTTTAATCTTGTTATACTTGTTCTCTTACTGCTACTCTTTCTATTCTTATCCTTTTTCCTTTGGGAAATTGTGAAGAGAAGTATGGTTCACCTGCTGCTGATTATTTTTCTTGAGAGGAGTTATCCTCATGCAACAATATGTTTCTTGTATCAGGTTTGAACCTGATATGCTTGCATTCTCAGGATGTTATTATGGGGGAGGAGAACAGGAGAGAAAAGAACTGGGTAAAATACGAAGAAGGTGGAAAACTTTACATGTAAGTCTCCTTGTGTCATACTTGGTTGATTGACTTTGTCTAAAATTTAATATTAAGGCCTGCAAAACTCTGTTGAACCTAAATTACTGAATGATAAGAAAGTTATGTGTGTTTTATGTTGAATTCCCCGAACAATATGCTCTGAGTTTTTTCTATATGTTTGTTCATTCATGTCTTTATGTTAATCTTGTAAGATATAATTTTCATAAACAAACCTGGTTAGCTTTTGGTGTTGATGCTTGTAAATACCATAGCAATGAATTCACGAATCTGGGTTTCAAACCTGACTGCTTTCAAATCTGTCTTTAGTGGACCAATCTCTTGGGTTCACTTTAAAAGCCTTGGTAAGAATTTATTCTTTGATTTACAGAATAGCAACCCAGATAAGGGAAGAAGGCAAGGAAGATGCCCACTTACTCCTGAAGAAGTTGGACTGATGTTGAGATCACTTGGATATGGTAAAGATGTCCATATATATGTAGCATCCGGTGAAGTTTATCGAGGCGAAGAGTCATTGGCTCCACTGAAGGCACTCTTCCCAAATTTTTATTCAAAAGAAACCATTGCCAGCAAGGAAGAGTTGGAACCATTTGCTGGATTTTCATCTCGCATGGCTGCACTGGACTATATAGTCTGTGATGAAAGCAATGTATTTGTTACCAACAATAATGGGAATATGGCAAAAATTTTGGCTGGACGGAGGTATGCTTGTTTTTAGTTAGTTTTGCATATCCTAAAGCAACTTTTAAAAGTGTTAACTATCATGCACATGTTGTGATTACAGGCGATATTTTGGACATAAACCTACCATTCGTCCAAATGCTAAAAAACTTTATAGATTGTTTATGAACCGTAATAACATGACTTGGGAAGAATTTGCCTCTGGAGTTCGTAAGCATCAAAGGGGCTTCATGGGGGAACCGAAGGAGGTAAGGCCAGGCAGGGGTGAGTTTCACGAGAATCCTTCTGCCTGCATATGTGAGAATTCTGAGGCCAAAGCAGAGGCAGAATCCAATCCTAGAAAATTTGGGTTTGGAAAGAGCGCAACAAACACAGATGTGGCTGAATCTGTTGATGACCAAAATAACGACAATGAGCAAGAATGGTCTGATCAGGAAGAGGAAGATGATATGAGTGGCTCTCAGGACACAAGTCAGTTCAATGGAACAAGTAATGATTATGATGGTGCCACATCTGAGGAACCCGAGTTAGAAGAGTTTCTTTCTGATTGAGTATCGAAGCCTTGCCTTATCAAGAGTCATCAGTTGCACTAACCCAAGTAATTTCTCCAGCACCCTTGCTTTAGCCTGCTGTATGAGTGTGTCATAACGATACGGCAGTGGTGAATTACTGAATGGAGTTTGTACATGAGAATATAATGCAATCTGCGGAGCTGTCTGCCTCCATTTTTGAGCTTGAAGAGCCTGGGTACATCCCCAGACATTGTTTTGATCTTTCTTTTCTTTTATTCCCTTAAAAATACAACCCTGTAGACAATTTTGTACAGAATTTTGCGGGAGGATACTTCAAACTTGGAAGTCAACAAGATGGAGGGAGAACAGTGAATAGAAGCAACTGGTTGGAGAGTTGTGGTATAGAGGTGGTTTCTCCGAAGCTGCACAACTTTGGAACTCATCCTTCAATGGCCAAAACGAGCATATAAAACTGCCGACTAAATTGCTAGTAGTTAGTTTCAAATTAGATGTTTTTTTTTATCCTTTCTGATTTGGTTGTGAAAACGCAAGGATTGAGTTTTCGCAAAGTTTGTAATTTTCCAATCATTTAGCAATCAACATTGTAATCTGACAAATTTTACTATAGTAGTAGAAGATACCAAACGTGAGAACATTACTATTAGTATTAAGAGAGAACATAGAACCAATTGGTGGGGTGGTGTTAATTCATTTTCCACCTGTCAGTCAAATGATCTCAAACACTAGCTTACCTATTTAAAGCATCCGGTTATTAACTTCATGCTACATGCTAACCACTCTTCTATTTAACCTTCTAACAAATATTTAATATTTAATTATCATCCATGTAATAAAATAACACGTGTCAACAATATGTTTCAAGTAATAAAATATCATCATGTACAAGAAATTTAATTTGTTGTTGTAAGTATTTGGTTGGCTTACTGAAAAGTGAAAAGTGAAAAGTGAAAAGTGCTCCCTCAATTCCAAAAAATACTATTATTTTGACTTTTTGAACTTATTTTACAAAATCTTAAAGTTAAAGTTAAGCTATGAATTACTTTAATTTTAACAAATTTAATTTATTATAAATTATTTAAAAAATACTGTTAATTTTATTTTTACTGTTTAAAAACTCATAAATTTCATAAATTTTAACTTTTTTGAATTTCACAAATTGATTTTAGTGAAAATATGATGTTTTTGTTTGGTATGAAGGGTAGTAGTTTCTTTTACTTATAAAGAGCATAGATTCTTACTAATGTCAATACCCTTTCCTCTTCTCTCTCCTTTGTCTTGTTATATTGAAGAAGTAATTTTGTTCTTGGAGGTTGCTACCTAACCTAACCTAACTACACGTAAGCTCCGTATAAATCATATGCAAAAATGGTCGATGAGGAAGACAGAGCAGAGCTCTTTCAGTTTTAAGGTAAGGTTGCTGCGGCCTTCACAAAGCAGAGAGCAGAAGTGGAAATGGCGGGATTATTCGACAAGCAAGCAGAAATATACATGGATGCAAGACCCAATTATCCGACCGAATGGTATTCAATGCTGGCTGATCGGACCGATCTTCACACACTTGCTTGGGATGTCGGCACCGGCAACGGCCAAGCGGCTCTCGGCGTTAGTAACCCCCCCCCCCCCCCCCCTCTATTTATTATCTACAAACTCCTTATATAATTGAATTGTTTTTGGGTTTAGAAAGAAGTATATACTACTATATATCTATGATCTAATATCCATTTTCCACCTTGGGGGAATCAATTTGTGTGTCAAAATTATGTTGATGATGAACTGATTTTTAGTAATGACACGTACACCTCCCAAAAAAAATGAAAGAGATAACTTATTTTAGTGATAATCTCAATTTTAAGTACCATTTGTCCAGGTTGCTCTTACTTAAACAAATGTTTCAAAATAAAGAAAACAATAAAATTAAGGAAGTGCAGAAGCAGAATGTTATTGTTAAAGAAAGTATCATGTGAGTTGACAATGTCCCATATGGGTCTTCTTCGAGTGTGAAGTTGAAGGTTTGATATGGTTGGGCCTATGAGGTTTCAGTTTAAGCATTGGGTCAATTTGGGATCAACAATTATATTAGGTTCTTCTGTTATGGAATTCCCAACAGAAATTAATTGGAAGCTCTCTTTCAAGGTTTTTTTGGATCATCTTCTTTGATCAGAATTACAGAAATTGTTGGTTCCTCAAATCCTACAAAATCACAATCAAATTTCAACTATTCCCAAATAGCCTATTCTTTTGGATTTTCAGATTTCAGCGTAATGTTACTATTGTATTGAATTTAGAGCAAGTTACAGTAACCGTTCCCGATTTTTTCCAATATTACTACTTATCATGAAAAAAGGAAAAGAAGGTTTGACAATTTTTTGATCCTGCTATATTTTGACACCTTAGGATAGTTGAGACCGAGACCGATTCATGAATCTTTTGTTACTCTAGTTGTTGCCGTGAAACTCAGATTTAGGAATTAATTGATTATGAATAAAACAAGTTACAGGTTCACCTTATAACATGTGTAGTTTGGTGGCATCTAGTTTGAACTGCTTCACTTTATGCTTTTATGTTGTATCAGGTTGCCGAGCATTATGAAAAGGTTATTGGATCTGACGTGAGTGAGAATCAGTTGAAATGTGCAGTGCAGCATCCACGAGTTCAATACATCCAGACTCCATTATCATTGTCTGGAGATGAACTAGTCGCTTTGATCGGGGGTGAGGGTTGTGTGGATTTGGTGACTGTGGCTCAAGCTGTGCATTGGTTTGATCTCCCGAGTTTCTACTCCACTGTTACTCGCCTTCTCTTTAAACCAGGAGGTATTCTAGCTGTTTGGGGATACAATGACATTGTAGTTAGCCCTACATTTGATCCCATAATGAAGCGCTTCCATGACACCACTCTTCCTTACTGGAATCCAAACATCAAACATATATTTGATGGTTATCGCACACTCCCATTTCCTTTTGAGAATGTAGGCCTGGGTTCTCAAGGGAATCCATTGCCACTAGATATACCAAAACATCTATCGTTTGAGGGATTTATAGGGATGTTGAAGTCGTGGTCAGCAGTTATTACGGCCAAGGAAAAAGGGGTGGATTTGTTATCGGAAGATGTGGTTAAATACATGGAGAGTGCTTGGGGTGGGCCTAAATTGGTCAGATCAGTCGTCTACAAGGCGTTTATGCTTGCTGGAAAACCTTTGGCTTGAATGTTGTAATGTTTACTGCATGTTGTTGTAATAAGAGTGTTTCTAGATTTAAGTTATATAGCCTACTTGCAAGAGCAGTGGAACCCAAGTAGGTTGTCAAGCTGTGACTAACCTGCTATATTAGCATATGCTATAATCAAATAATTTACTGACATATATTCCAAAACCATTCCTGTTTGTTTTACATTTTACTGTTACAGAATTAATTGGCTACTTTTTGACAAAAAATTTTTCTTCTCAATTCATCAATGAATAGGTCGGTGAATCTATGTCAGTTGCTTTTTTTATTTAATTTATTATTTGAAAATTTGAGCATAGGATTGTAATTATTTCTTCTCATATTTCATTATACAAAATGAAACTACTCAACAACATTGCATTATGAGCATTTTGTATTTCAATAATCTTTGGGAGTTTTAGTAAAATTTTCCCATACATGTTGGACGCGATAATAGTCGTTCTTTGGATGATGAAAACTATTTCAATTTTTTGATCATTTTAAATAAAGGTTCAAAATATAGGATCAAAATTTTAATAATAGTTTGATTTTTTTCAAATTTAAATCAATTTGAGATATATTCAATTTTAAAATTGATGTACATAATTCAACTTTTGAAAATAATAAATCATATAGTTATTAGTTAGATAAAATAAAAAAAAATAGTAAAATTTATAATTTTAGTAATTATGTTTTCTAAAATTAATTAATTTATATACTAATTTTGACAAAAGGTGAATATAAAATAAGAACACTAAATACAAAATTTTAAAAATAAAAAATAAAAAAATGAAGAGAGGGAAAAGAGGAGAGAGAAAATTAATTTTTAATAAATAAAAAAATTAGAGAAATACATTTGTATAACTAATACATCTATGAATAATTGTGCTAAAAGACAATTTAGGAACAGTTTAACAAAAATGGTGCAATTTAGTCCATTAAGCTCCCTGGAAGGCCTATTTTAGGCCGAACGACTCTACAACTAAGACATAGTTAGCTTACGGATCAAACGGTATTCATTGGGTTCCGATAATGCAAGGAGGATCAACGGGTATCGGTTATGGTCTCAAGTATCAGGTCAGTCAAATCCTCTCTCCAAATTATTTATAATGTTTAAACCCTAATCTCATCGCGTATGTAAATTCTTCAATAATTACAGGCAAGATGCATCGCGGACGTGAAAGCAGACACAGATCACACCAGTTTCATCACTGGCACTCTCAGTCTCAAAGAAGAAAATGAGGTTTGTTTTAGTTTCTTATACCTCTAATGAATAATGAATTCAATTCGAGTATATTTTCATGTTTCAATTGAATCTGATGAGCACGCATTTTTCTCAGGTGCATTTGATTAGGCTTTCTTCAGGCGGTACGGAACTGATATGTGAAGGTCTGTTTTCCCATCCGAACGAGATCTGGGATCTCTCTTCTTGTCCTTTTGATCAACGCATTTTCTCCACCGTCTTCTCTTCCGGTAAGGATAGGTGATAATCTCTTATGCTATGCTTGTGTGTTTTGCTTGCTAGGTGTATTGCATTGTAATCAATGGTTTGAATGTTAAGCATATAGTATTAGTTTGGAAAATGCAATGTGGATAATACATAGCTCCTTGGATTGATTCTCCGTTATATTATCATTATAATGTGTACTTGTGTATGTCAGAGTGATAACCCAAACATGTGGGATGTGCTAGACTTTGTATATAAGACTTGTACATTAGACTTTGTAATGAGTTCAATCTGAATTTGAATGAAAAAGTTTGTTTGATTTAACATGTTTGAAAAGGGTAAAAACTTTATTATTTTACCACCTTCCAGATGGTTGGTTTATTTAATATTACTTAATATAATAGTTGACCCAGTGGTAACTCTTTCAAACAATACTTGATATGGGCTTGGTTTTTAATGGCGGACCGCTTATTCAAATTGCAGTTAGTGTGTTATTTTTGCAGTTTAAGCTCAAGTATATCGCTATTAATATATCTTTCCTATTTCATAAGAGCCCATTTCTCCATTTTTATACACCTTAATAAGAGAGTCTATTTCATAAGAGATTTCTTTTTTATAGAAATAAGTGATATAATGATTAAAAGTTTAAAATGATGAAAAGTGAGTAAGTCTATAATTTATCTAGATATTTTTGTCGTTATTTAGATTAGCTAGAAGTTTAAATTCAAAAAGTCAACTCTATGTAAATTACATGTTCTTTTGAAAGGGGACTTCATATTTGGGCAGAGGGAATATCACATCTCAAGATTGTGTAGGGTAGCTGCAGTTAAGTAAATGTTCAGTCGTCTAAATGCAAGAGTTGTGTCTTGTTATTGAAGGTGAATCATATGGAGCAGCAGTCTGGCAGATTCCTGAACTCTATGGCCAATTAAATTCACCTCAGTTGGAAAGAATTGCTACTCTTGATGCACATAAGTCGAAGGCTAAATGGTAAGTTGATCATTTCTGGGCACAAACTTATGTGCTTCTCATGATAAAGAATATTTTTGTACAAAACACGAGCATATATATGTTTGTTGTCTCTTAGGAAGTGGTGGTTTTATTTATAATTATAAATTGTACAAAGGAATCAGATTTATCATTGCGTACGTGCACCAAGTTTTTAAATCTTCTTTACCTCTCTTTTAGTGCATTTGATTGTTCAAGATTTCCTTTTTTTCTCTTTGAAATATAGATATCGTCAAGAATCAAGATACTATATTTTTTACTTTTTTTTATTTTAATTTTGATAATAAAAGAATAATTTATTAGAAGACGTGGAAATTTACAAAGTTTTTTATAAAATGGGAATCCTCCCAATTTGTAAAATAGAGATTGAAACCCCCTCAAAAGCGTCAGTCCACATTGAGGCAAGGAAAGTGACCCTGTACCTACTTATCAAATACCAAAGATGATGATAGGACTAGAAATGATTACCAAAAAGCTATGCATTCCTTTTCATCCTATGACTCCAAAAAAATAGCAAAACAACCACACTGCCTAAGCAACCTTCTCATCCTTCTTCCTACTGAATCCCAAAAGTTTCTAAGAAGCAACTCCTTTATGCTCGAATAACAAACCCAACTCTCTCCAAGAACCCTAAACAACGAACTCCACAACTCTTACGCCGTAGGAAAAAGTAGAAACAAGTGGGGATTAGTCTCACTGGCCTACACACACATACTATTAGAATTTAACTTCTCTCCATGCTGATTTCGGTGATAAGAACTATTACAGAAGAGAAGTTGTGTATGTTCATTCCTCTAATTTTTGTCTGAAAAATGTTAATTTATTTTGATTATCTTGTTTATGTGATGTTAGTATTTAGCTAGACCTCTAGCTGATTGGGGCATGTCTGATTCGCAAGGAGCTTTAATCGTTTATTACTTTTTTAAGCATAATCTGTCAATCCTTGGTGAATGCGGACATAGTTTATCACCATTATGGCCTTCTTTCCGTTCATCATTTCAGTTCTCCACTGAATCCAAGAACCATGATCCCAACATTCTAACTGTTAGTTAAACTTAATAAGGCCCATGGATCATCTACATTACACATTTTGAATGATGTACTTTCCTTTCTCGTGGTAATGGCTTCAGGAGTCCACTCTTAAATAGCAATAGTTGTTCCTTGGAGTCATGTTACAGATACATTTGTCATTCAGAATTAACTTCTTTTAAAGAACTTAGTCATTTAAAAACTATTAGAAGAGAATTAAAGAACTTCTTGCTCTGTACCTATTTGACAGCATACTTTGGTGGCCGTCTGGAAACCATGACAAGTTGATCAGTATAGACGAACAGAATCTCTATTTTTGGAGCTTAGATTCTTCGAGGAAGACTGCTCAGGTATTGGCAACTACAGGACTGGAGTAATTATACGTTGCATCATATATAATACATATGTGTGTGTGTGTATATATATTTGTAACATATTTCATGGTACACATGAGCTCATAAGATCTTTGTTGTTTCTTTATTTGTTAGTTAAGCTTAATAATGATTTTCATGACGTTTGCTTTCTTGTTGTCTACTGCCCTAGTTACACGTATTGGTTGCCTTTCTTTTCATTTTAAGTTGTCTTTGTCATCTTGTATAGCTATTCAGCTGAAAAGAGTTTCAGATTATCCAATCATCCGTCTTACCCTAGGGTAATAGGGAAACACTCGTGTTCATCTAATACCCCTGATTTTAAGATGTCTTTGTCATCTTGTATAGCTATTCAGCTGAAAAGAGTTTCAGATTATCTAATCATCCGTCTTATCCTAGGGTAATAGGTGTTCATCTAATACCCCTGATTTTAAGTTGTCTTTGTCATCTTGTATAGCTATTCAGCTGAAAAGAGTTTCAGATTATATAATCATCCGTCTTATCCTAGGGTAATAGGGAAACTCTCGTGTTCACCTAATACCCCTGAAGTATAGGATGTTGATACTGATTGACAGTCCATTAATGTTATCTAAAACCTTGATACATAGTTCTATAAACAACACAGTTTACACAATCTCCTCTGGTTGTATATTTTTACAAGTTGCTAAATTTGAAATTTGTAGGCCCTCCTTGAAAATTCAGGAATGGGAACTTGTATGGGAGAATAGAGCTAGTATACTTTTTAAGAAAAAGAAAAACTCCCATCTAGTAATGGTGTTTGTGACGCCCCCAAAATAGGTCCATTCCATCCAACCCATTCTGAGTCGCTAAATACATGGTACAGAAATAACTACAACTTTATTAATACATTTGTCGTGCAAAATACGACAACATATATACTGTGAGTTTAAATACAATTATTGTCTTCTAGAAAATATCCACACGCAAATAAATCCCCATCACAATTATTGATACATTATTTTACAAAAATGGTGAGGACTACTAAACAACTCTCTCTAGAACCTTCATTCCATACCCCGACTAGTACTCGCTACATTCTCGCCTCCTGAGAAGAAAAATGGAACAAAAAGGAAAAGGGTGAGCTCAACTAGCCCAGTAAAGAATATTATGACTAAGATAATATACAACAAATTATCGTTAGTCTTCAACAGGAAAAATCTAATAGAATACAATAGACAACCAGTTTTAAATCAATCTTCGGCAGTGAAATAATAATTCATTAGAAGAGTTAAGTAGAGAATGCAAACTACTATCTTCTATATATGAATTTAAAAGTTCATCGTCGATATTTTATCCTCAGTAACATCAATCAATATATATCCGAATCAAATATTCATCTTTGTACTACAAGCCAAAAATATTCATCACCGGTCATGTTCATCTAAACACTGCTCATCTTTGCACTACGGGCCAAAGATATTAATCGATTAATCATGTTCATCTCAACACTGCTTCATCTTTTGACTACGGGCCAAAGATATTCATCAAGAAATCATTCATCTTTGCACTACAAAGCCAAAGATATTCAAGAATATCATCATTTAGGACCGAGGATGATGAAAAATTTTTAAAGGAAACGAATCCAAAGAAACAAAAGAACAAATATTAAGGATTCGTATTTTAAACAATCCAAGTTCAAAATACTTCATAAGTAATCGAGTGGAGTAAAATTCATGAATGATCAAAACATGGATACAATCAAAGCTAGTATCCATAGTAGATATTTTGGACAAAAGAAGAAATTTCATTTTTCTATGAATAGTGCCGTATTCGTGAATAGTGTCAGATATCGTGAATAGTCCAGATATCGTGAATAGTAACTCACACCAAAAGATAGAAATTTCACAAAAAAACATCTTCACGCTTCGTGAATAGTACTCATGAATAGTAACTCATGAATTACTACTCATGAATAGTAACCCCGACATGAAAAAGTTCCAAATTTGATAAAAATTTTCAACCAATATTTCGGCATAATAATATTGAAGAAATAATATCATTTTCGAATAAAATAACATCCCTTACTTGAAAAGACAAGACTTTAGTTGAAACACCTGATATAAAGGCGACTTGAACTTGCAGACCGTATAGCAATACTCAAAGTATACTCAAAATACTCACAAGAATACGCTCGATAATATAAAGAGAAAAACTTCAGCTTCGGTGTGATTTTCAATTCTAACCTAAGCACCCTATTTATAGGAAAATGCTTAGAAAACACCAAAGTAGAAAATTTAATATAATATTAATATATATTTTCCAAAACCTCATACGCACACTTGCCAACCTAATTCAGCTCCTACACGTTAAATGAGGCCACCTAAACATTCCAAAAACGTTTTTCCTATTTTAAATATTTTAAACTTCCAAAAATCAATTATTTCAATCGCCTAACTTCAATAATTCATAATAAATAGCCCTTTTATCGTAAAATTCAATCTCGCGACTTTTTATAGGAAATTCAATTCTCTACAACTTTGCAGAAGAAAGTTTTTCCAAATTCCAAATGAAATTGATCAAATCCATAAATCCATGATTTTACAAAGTTATAATCAAATTTTGGTCAATAATTGTGTCCACCAACACACAAAATATGTGTTAAACATTTAATGCCACAAAATACTCTTCCTCCTCATATACTCATATATCCCACATTTATAAAAATATCACCAATTAATATATTATTAAAATAATATATTTAAATGAATTATTTTATCACAAAAGATAAAATATTAATTTTCAACAATTGTCACTTTAAAAATTTTCTCCATCTATATCCACATTAAATCAATATTTTCCTCATCATATAAATCAATAATTAATTATTCACAAATAATATTACAGAATTACGATCTTGCAACCGTGCCGCTCCTGGAAAGAGGGGGCTTTCCAATAAGAATTTCTCTCATCTTGGCGCATGATTAGGTGACCAAACCTCTCCTTAGATGAACTTTCTAGACATTGCCAATAATGTTATCTAATAATATTATTCAGATAATATGAATTATTGCTTCGATAATGAAAATAACGTGTAATGACAATTTATTGAAACAACGAAGAATATAAAATATCAATGCAACAATTATTGAATCAATAAAATAAAATCTTTGATAAGCATTCATCAGAAACCATTATTGAGTAGTGCCTTCTTACGTAAGTAAGAATCAATAATTGGTGCAATATCGTGTCTTCTCGCTCAACAACGCCAGCGTAGTGTGTTTTAACCCCGGGTATTCCAACAAGATAATTGAGAATAACTACGCTCTGTTATTTATAAACAACTTATATTTGTCGCTTTCTTTCATCCAATCGCTTTCCGTTATGGGGCCCACAAAAATCACATACCGCATTTAATATTCCCCGACAAAGATCGAATATTCTACGACCAAACGAATATTTTATAACCACTTGCTTATTCGAAATATTTGCGTATTTTACCCATAACTATCCACATTAATCAAATCAACCCTTACTATTTCAAAATAATAAATAGAGGAAAATAAATTTCATTTATTAATAATTTGGGTTCTTACAGTGTTGGCTGGATGGTGTACTTTTGGGTAGTTCTTATAAAATAAAAAATTTACATCAATGTTCTAAAAGGCGTTAGGCGGGCGGCCAGGGGGCCTAGCGCCTAGGGGGCCTAGGCGAGATTTTTTATTTTAAACTAATTTTAATATTTTATCTTACATTTATCCAAACAAAACAATAATATAAAACAAAACAATCTATAATAAAGATAATAAAGGCCTTTGCTTAAAGTTTTCACACATCCATATTGTTATTGTCAAAGTTCAAACACAAATATGCAATTGTTCAAAGTTCAAACATATTTTTAACGTATTAGTTTTATTCATAAACAAGATTGTTATTAAATAATAAAATTTAAAATTTTAAGAATTTAATTCAATATTAAAACTTAAGAAACTAAACATAAATTTAAGAAATATATTGAATTAAACTAAATATTACAAATGTATCATCATTTATATAATTTGAAGTTTGTGCAAATTCAAAAAATTACAACTATAAAAAAATTATCCATTTTGACTTGATATTGTTCACTTCTTGTTGTGATTTGATATGCTACAATCTGTATTATGAATATGGTAAATCATTATAAAAATAAATATATCAAGATCTGGTTTGGATAGTTATTAAAAAAAAAAATCTCTCAGCCTAGATCCCGTCTAGGCCCCGCTTAATTTCTTGAAAGTATTTTTTTGCCGCCTAGGCGAGGCGCCAGGGAGTCCTAACGCCTAGGTGAGGCTCCATGGGGGGCCTAGCACCTAGGCGGGGCGCAAAGGGGGGCCTAGTGCCTAGGCGGACTTAGGCGGGGATTTTTAGAACACTGATTTACATACGTGATGTTGCTCTTGTAGGTAAACTTTTTTCAAGCAATTTTTAATGTTCTCCTAGCTCTAGCTAGTTGCATACTCATACTTGTTTTTCTCGGAACAATGTTGAAAGGTATTTAGTTGAGCTAGTGTTTACGTTTCTAGTTTGTACAATTGTACACCAGCTTGTCAATTTTTGCTTGTAATCGTATAACTATGTGTTCCTCTATCTCAAAGCTTGGATGTTGTTTGGTCTTTTATTATTCAATCCACTTTTAAATCCACCTTAGCCTGGTCAACAATTCATTATTCCATAACCCATATATGGTTACAATTTGTTTAAAACAAAGATCTTTAATATCTAAGTGATAGTCATGTTAGATGAATGCTTGTGCTTACCCTTATTCAGGTCTTGCTACTAAATCTAGGTACAGTCACAAGAGTCATCTGGCATGCTTCATTACTTATCTGGTGGAGCATGGGATCCACATGACGTGAATGTTGTTGCATCAACATGTGAATCATCAATTCAGTTTTGGATCTGCGAACAATGAAGTAAGTTCTTTCTCACTTCATACACTTGCTCACTATAAAGGAATAAGTAATAAGCTGAAGCCGTGGTTCCAATCCTCATGCTTGGATCGAAAATTATCTATAAAGGAAAAAAAAAATACACTTGCCAACTATAGATCTTACAACTCTGATGACCAAAAGTTTGCAATATCTTTGTTGAGCTAAAAGAAAAGCATGAGTTCAGGTCTCTGAGCAAGATGAAATAGATATGTCATCATAGTTTCTGTTGACTTATATAATTTTTTTTTAAAATCAAAAAGATAGTTTCTGTTGATGTGTAAATTATGTGACAAATAAACTATTGAAGGAAACATCACAAATAGCAATACAGTCTACAGACATCCTTGCAAGTATGTCCAAGCTGGCTAGCAAATAATAAATGAACCAACTAAATGTGGAAAAAGTTTGAGGTGCATATATAATATATTGTCTAGATACTGCTAAATTCAGGTGACATTGACCACCTCATTACTGTTTGCTTAAAGAGTTAGTTGTGCCAAAGCCAAATATTTGTGCAAGCTTATGCATGATCATCCCTCATGTGGTTCTCATTAGTTTGTAGGTATATGATTAAGTGAATTAAGCAACAGTTTCTTGTGGGAGTGATACATTACTGCATCAAGCCAACGGTGGTTGAGCCTTACCTTTACCTTCACATTTTTTTTATTTCTCCTTAAAAGGGTGACGTTATTGGCAACCAGCAACTTAGTTATCCTTGAATCCTGATCCATTTTCTCCTCTCTAAATAATATCAAACAAAAGTTGGTATACTATATTCAAGTACTTGAATTAATGCCAACTTTTTCCTAGTTGAAATAGAAAAAATATATCCTTTGCCTTAATTAAATTACAAATATGTTTTGATTACTTTTGTATACCTTCAACAGAGGTAATACTAGGATAGGATAGGGATAGGATTATATAATTACAACTAAATGATAGAGGCCAAATTGAGATAAACATGGGACTTTAATCAACGGTGAATTTCTATTGTCTAATAGCCCTTTGCTGCTCAAGGGTTTGTTCTTGTATTGGGTATACTATCACCTTGTTTGAATTAGCTTAATTAATTCAAGAGATATTTGAATCTTTTGTAACTTGTAGGTTTTCTGACTCTTTGTACTTGAGTTAGAAGACTCTCGTGCTTGTCAGCATTTCATTTAAGCATAGTAATATGTATTATCCTGTCTTATACAAGCTTTTAAAGTAACATGACTCCAGGATGTAATTGAGGGATTGGAGTTGTTGACTGTCAATGGTTTGCCTTAAAAGGGATATTATTTTAATAGGTAAGAGTTAATTTCTAATATTTTTAAGTTTCTTTGGCTTACAGGAAAACAAATTCTATTGAGCATGGCCATTTCCGTAATCTAGATTATGACAGCAAAAAGAAGTACATGCTTGTGAGTGTTTGCCTTCCATTTACTTATCAGTGAAAAAAAGTATCTGCATTGTGTTTATCAAGCATACACTCTTGTTTGGTTTTGATAATATTCCATTACTGTGGAGTTTTTGCATTAATAGACAACTTTGATGGGTGTTTACTTCTTACTGATCACAATGGGATGGGTTCTCATAATACCAAACACCTTAATAACAAGCTTGCATGTAGAATGGGTGGACCATTATTAGGTAGTTTCATAATGTTTGTAGCATAAAACTGGATGACCTTTACTTTTTTAGTTTTTGTTGTAATTTTTTGTGATGGCACTGACTTGATGCAACTTCATATTTTTGATTGGTTCCTCAGTAAATTATAATTTTATGTGCTTTCTACTGCCATGGAAATTTGTGTGGAATCCATTTAACCTTGGTGGATTTTCCAGCTATAATGTTCCTTCACCCCATATTTGAAAAAAGATGCAAACTTGTCAATCTTGGAATCTGGCATCGGCAAAATATATGACTCAAATAATTTATGATTATTATTCAAAAATAAAACATACATGCTTGAGTACCTATTTAATAGCATCACCTGGAGTTTATATGTTTACGGGATCAGCAAGGTGCACTGAAGATTCTCTATTTTTTTTAATAAATAATGAATTGCAAAAAAATGAGTTCCGCACTGCTTCATCACTTCTGTCAGGGCACTCCCCTATTCTAATGTGTTGGCAGCCATTTGTTCACATCCATACATACTCTCCTTCTACTTATTACATTTTAATTTTACATATACAAGTATGTGGTGGTACCTATCTTTAATTTACACCCACACACACATTTGTGGGCAGTTGGTTATATTCTAGTGCCTCCATATGAAATAATATATATATATATATATATATATATATATATATATATACACAGTTAAGCAAACGGTGAGAACAGGGAGGTCAGCTATATAATATGTGGTCTTAATAAAAAAAATGGATTCAATTAATTGCCATGTGAAGCACATTTGACTACTTGGGACTGGCATCGAGGACCCGACTTACTACTTTCATAAATTGTGATTGCTAACTCTAAGTGGAACTGTGGAGAGCAGAAGGATCATATCTCATTCTTTAGGATTTTATATCTTCTTGGTTACCACAATTTTTTCTTCTCTAAATTTTTCTTCAGGTAAGTGAACATATTGTTGTGAATATTACAGGTAACAGCAGAAGATGAGTCTGGAATATATATATGGGATCTTAGAAAGCCGAAGGTTCCTATTCTAGAGCTCTCTGGACATGCACACTGGTATGCGTTGTAGACTAATGCTGCAAGGCTGCTTTTATTAAAATTTGTACTCCCACTATCTGGAAGAATGAGTACCATTTTCAATGAAAATTACATAGAAAGCAAACATATTTTTGGGACGGAGGGAGTAATAATCAAATACTAAAGCATCACTTCGGCATATAAATGTAATTCTTATATTGTACGCTCAATGTTGATCTTTGTACGTTTTCTTAATATTGTTGCCAGGACATGGGCTGTTAGATGTAATCCTGAGTATGAAGGGCTGATTGCGGTCTCTCTCTCTCTCAACAATCTGTTTCTTTAACTACATAACTGTAGACACTAGATAAATTTTTGAAAGTATGGTCTTTTATCTTGGCTTACATGATCTATAGATCTGAGTCAAGGTTCCTTGCTCCCTTTGTTTTTATTAAAATAAAAAAATTTACTGCATTGCATCTTTTATTCCCTGGCTATGGGTCTCTGATTTTACTGTTGTTAATGAACTTATGTGTTATCTTTAGCAATTATATTTTGCTGATAGATACAGCTTTGCAGAGTGCTGGAACAGACTCTGCTGTCAACTTATGGTTTGCTTCTCCTCCTAGCGGTGAAAACTTATCTGAAAGGTCTTCCCTTATTTCATATGTCAAAGTTCTAGCATATAATTTTTTTATCTTTCAAATTCCTATGGTGAAGATTGTTTTATGGTTTTGACAGCTTGGTGGAGTCACCTACTAGGACGATTGATCCATTGCTCAATTCATACAGTGACTACGAAGACAGTGTTTATGGTGTGCACGTGACAAAGCTTCTTGTTTTTTGTTCAGCTAATAGCTGAACTTAGCCTGACTAGTTTTTTCTGTTACTGCAGGCCTGGCTTGGAGTTCTCGAGAGCCTTGGATATTTGCTTCATTGTCCTACGATGGGAGGGTAAGTACATTAATATCATAATTTAGGTGCTGGGAAATCAAAGCAAACACCAATTTCCTACTCAAACCGACTCAGGAATATATTAAATTATATAGAAATTTTTTTGTTCAACTTTAATTTTTGATCCAAAGCTCTATACCATAATATCAATTAGAATCAGATGATACTGCATGTATTCTATGACTGTCTTTGCTTGCTGGGAATTAATTTACATGAGTTAAGCATATGATACTTGGAGATATATTAGGTTATTTATTTTCTCTATGCATTCTTAACAGGTAGTTGTAGAATCGATTAAGCCTCATCTCAACAGAAAATGAAATTGAATGATGGTATTGAATGCAATCCTTTAAACCAGCAATCCCGTTGTTGTTCCTTCCTCGCGTCTTCATACGTTTTAAAGTTTTTACTACAAAAATTTTGTCACCTTTTGCATATTGTTTTTCAGAATCTGAATTTTTCTGCAAAGAGATCTCTCCGATATGCAGACATGGGAATTATTGTCGGAGATTTGAGTTGTAATATTTTCACACTGCACTGATCTTGTACAACGCCCCCTCTCTCCTGATCTTCTACGAGGACATTATAATTAAAAATGAGTGTTTTATAATTTTATTTATTTATATTTTTACTTGTTATGAAATTATAAAGCGAGTTTTTCATTTTTCCTTTGTTATTGTACAGTTGGTTGGCAGTCTTTAGATTGGTGAATAGGATTATGATGAGGATTACTTTCTGATACATGGTGTGCAGTTTAAGTTGGCATATCAGCATTGTTATAATCCAGGCAATCGTTGGGTAGTAGACTAGTAGTAGTAGTCGTCGTCGTCGTCGTCGTCTTTGTTTTGATTCTTCTAGAAGAGGAGAAATAGACATTAATCCTATCCAAATAATACTATAATACACACGCAGCAGGCAAACACTAGATTTTGTGAAATTGATTATTATGTTTCCTAGTCCAGAGACAAAATTCCAGAGGGGGCTGACTTAGATGTAGACAAGTGGCACCCTTTTTCACCATGTAATATGAATTGCCATGTCATTCTATCCTATCCACCAAACAAGTAGAAGTAATCTACCACAGAGATCATGTACATTGCCATGTCATTATAACGCACTGGTGCTTGACACGTGTGACTCAATTAAAGGACCAGAGTCAGTCTTGGTTGGATAATGTTCGAATCTAACATGACTGTGTTAGAATTGTCGGTGCTTCATTTCAACATTAATACTACAAAAGTCGTGTTCCACTTTCTATGAGGGTAAAAAATAATATATTTTAATTCTCATCTAATAATATAGTATTAATTTTTTATATATGACTAGTGATATTTTATAAATATATATAGATAATAGTAATAAAATATTTAATATTATAGGTAAATTATTAGAAAAAAAAGATTATTTAATGTAAATAGAATTTTAAAATAGTAATAAGGATTTTATGATGAGATAGAAGGTGTATCAAATTAATTTTTTTATTTTTGTTATTAATGAGATAGAAGAATGTAATAAATAATGAGGAAATAATTTATTTATTTTGTGTTTGAGAATTACGTTAATAAATTTAAGAATATATTTCAATCATGGAGCCAGGTTTAAAGGAATCTGGAGGAAATTTAGCTTTTTAAAGTTTGAAGAGATAGACACGAATTGCGACCTTGCATAATAATAAAAAAAGAATTATTTTATTTCTACCTTTAAATGGCTTTAATAATGGAGAAAGTATTAATTGACTTGAGAGGTCGATTTATTTTCAGTATATTTTGTGGCCTTGGGAACCCTGTTGTAATGTGGAAAACTAGCCAAGTGTCCCGTGCACGGGTTGATTTTTAAATAAAATTATTTTTAATTTGTTTTATACAATGCTTATAAAATATATTTTTAAAATTTTAAATTGACTATAATTCACATACAATTGAGTGTTACTAATGTGATTATTTTGTTATTTTTAATTTAATATTAAGTTTTTATATAGTTCAAAATTTTAATATTTAGTTTTTATAACCAATCCTTCATTTTTAATTAGAGTTCAAAACTGAGTACAAACCTAAAAGTCTATATATAGTTATTAACTAAATAAATAAATTCTATAATTATTGTAAAATAATAAAATGCAATCATAATTTTAGTTTTAAAAGACAATTAAATTTAATTAGTAACATACAAGTCGGGATTTTTTTTTAAAAATTATTAAATCAAGAAAGTGATTTACAAAATTTTAATTGTTTATATATTTTGTAATATACATTTCAATTTTTTTATATTACATGATTAAGTAACTAAAAATCTCTTATAATCAATTTATCGTTAAAGGCTAATCTATTAAGGGACCAGTACGTTCCTGATTCTCGCGGAGTTATATAGATATAGATGAGCAAAAAAGTACTACAATTCTGTCGGTTATGAATTTTGTATCCAACCGCTGCAACGTGGCCAAATCTTATCGTTCCAACTTCAAATAATTAAGATAGAGATAAAAAAAACAAAAAAAAAAAAAAAACTGAAGCTGTATGAGATCAATCATTAGAATAAAACATTCTTTTACAAAATTCTACATCACCTAATAACACATAATCCAATAATAAAATAAAAAACGGATTGGTGACATAGATTCGTTATCACGAAATTTGTATGTGTTAATATTATATTAATTAATTAAATTAAATAAAATTAAATCACTTTTATTTATATATAAATATACGTACATACATGAAATTAAAATTGAAGATAGATAAATTGTGGTTAAAATATCAAATATGTATATAACACAAACATATTATTGACTGTTATAATTTGGGGAGGAGATGGACAGAATGTCAAGAAACTCGGTAAGAAGCCCTTTGTTAACCCTCCCCATGACCTTTTTTTTTTTTCTTTAACTAGGCAAAAAGTGGACCGGTGGTGGAGTAATATTAACGGATTCGGTTATCACGAAATTAATTTCATAATAAGTTTGTTATTTGATAAATAGAATGTTGATATACAAAAAAAAATTAATTTCATGCTAACCACTCTCAATATTAACGACAGAATAACATACTCCGCCTGACTGCCTGTCTACTTGAGGATATGGAAATGAAACTGCTGATTGCTCAAGGAGATCAATCATTAGACCATA
Source organism: Panax quinquefolius (assembly GCA_020205615.1). Classification (NCBI taxonomy): domain Eukaryota; kingdom Viridiplantae; phylum Streptophyta; class Magnoliopsida; order Apiales; family Araliaceae; genus Panax; species Panax quinquefolius. The sequence continues at coordinate 152,177,952 of CM035155.1, read as the reverse complement.
AGGGCCGTTTGTTTCATAACCAACTTTTTATTTTGAATGTTTAGTCAATTTAAATTTGATGAGATATGTGACGCCTCCAAAATTAAGTATACATCACCCATTTTGGGTAGTCACATACATGGTACAGAATTTAAATACAATTTACTAATATAACTATGGTGTATGCAATACTGACGTAAATCGTGAGTTTGAATACAAATATTGTCTCACTAGATATTATACAAAACTCAAAAGGAGTCCTCATTACAATTATTATCACACTATTTCACGTAATAGTAAGGACTACTAATACTATCCTCCTGGACCATTACTCCGCTTCCTCGACTCGTCTCCAAAGAATATTCTCATTTCAAGAGAATAATGAAAAAGAAAGGGTGAAATTCAACTAGCTTTCGATGAAATATTATGACTAAGATAATGCAGAATAAATTATCATTAGCCTACAACAAGATGTTAAACCGATAAAATATAATGAACATCAAGTTTAACTACAATGAACCATCAATCCATTAAAAGTCAAGTAGAAAATAAAATCTACTATCTTTTATGATTTAAAAGGTTTTTCATCATCAAGTATAAATGAGACTCGAACTTTAATAAATATTCCACATCATCGAATCACCCCCGCACTACTACGGCCAAGGATATTCTTTAGTATCATCACGACCACAATTATTCATGCACTACCCGCCAAGAATATTTGTGTGTTCATTAATAATTAATGATCATGTCAACAACTCATCCATCAATGCACTACGGCCCATCGAGGATTTTTACCACATTATTTGTAATATTACGGTCATGATTACAATCAATAGTCTCTCAATCATAATCATACCAAATCCATCTATGCACTACTGAAGCCATGTATGACTTTTCAACATAATACAAACATGAGGATGATGACAATGATATAAGAATTCAATAAAACAAGTTCAAGAATTAATTTATCTAGGAACCAATAACATCCAAACTCGTCAACACGACATCTTTTTTTGTAAAGTAAAATTCAAGAATCTTTGGATGAAGCGCAAATATCGAGGATATTCCACTAATTTCATGGAGTATAGAAGTCAAAGTTTTAACCAAACCCAGTATAATAAAGAATGGAATAACAAAAGAAATCACCATAAATGCGATGAGGATCAAGACAGTGAGTTATTCCAACAGAATAATAAATAACGGAACCAGGTCCCACAGAAACGCATGCATGCAGGATGTTCCAACAGAATAATAAAGAATGGAACCAATCCCACGAAAACACATGCAGATGGGATGTTCCAATGAATAATAATAAAGATTTTAACCGTGCCGTTGTAAAACACACGCATGTGGATGTTCCAACGTAATAATAGAAGAATGTCACCAAGTATAGGGTAAACCACGATATAAAAGTTATTCCAATGTAGAATAATAAGCGATGGAATAACAATGAGCTTCTCTTCACGAATAAGAAAGAATAACACCCTTTACTTTTGGTAAGAGATTGAATCTTTGCGATAGTGTAGTAACAAAATACTCTTCTTCTTTCTCTTATTCTTCTATACTTTCTCTCTATATAAGCTTGAATGAATTAAGGAAAATAATGAAGCACTAGGCCTCTATTTATAGAAGATTTCTAGCTTAGCACCGCCATGTGAAAAGGCTAGTGGCTTGACGGTAGTGATGTGAAAAAAAGAAAAGTGGTTTGACGCTTTTGTAATGTGAAACGACAAGTGGTTCGGCGCTTTCAGAATGTGACGCCCCAAAAATAGGTATACATCACCCATTCCGAGTTGTCAATACATGGTGCGAAATAACTACAACTTTATTATTACAAAGAATAAAAGCTGTGAGTTTGTATACAAATATTATCTTCTGACAATATCTATACTCGATAAATCCTCATCACATTTATTGATATATTATTTTACAAAAATGGTGAGGGCTACTAAACAACTTTCTCTAGAACTTTCATTCCATACCCAGACTTTCGTCTTCACTATATTCTCGCCTCCGAGAAGAAAAATGGAACAAAAAAGAAAAGGGAAAGCTCAACTAGCCCAAAGAAAAGAATATTATGACTAAGATAATATACAACAAATTATCGTTAGTCTTCAATGAGGAAAAAATCTAATAGAATACAATAGACAACAAATTTTAAATCAATATTCGCAATGAAATAATAATTCATTAGAAGAGTTAAGTAGAGAATGCAAACTACTATCTTCTATGTATGAATTTAAAAGTTCATCGCTCATCTTTTATCCCTGTAACATCAATCAATATATATCTGAATCAAATATTCATCTTTGCACTACTGGGCCAAAGATATTCATCATTAATTCATGTTCATCTAAACACTGCTCATCTTGGCACTACGGGCCAAAGATATTATTCAGAAATCATTCATCTTTGCACTACAGGCCAAAGATATTCCATAATATCATCATTTAGGATTGAGGATGATGAAAAATATTTTTAAAGAAACGAATCCAGTGAAACAAAATGACAAGGATTAAAGATTAAGGATTCGTACTTTGTTTTATCCACGTCCAAAAATACCTCAAAAATAATCACAGTGATGTAAAATATAAAATTCAAGAATGATCAAAACATGGATACAATCAAAGCTAGTATCCAGAATAGATATTTTGACGAAAAGAAAATTTTTATTTTTCGATGAATAGTCTTAGTATTCGTGAATAATTGTCAGATATCGTGAATAAAGTCCGTATATCGTGAATAAGAATCTCACACACCAAAAGTTCCAAATTTGATAAAACTTCAGATCAATATTTCAACATAATGATATTGAAGAAATAATATCATTACTGAAAAAAGATAATATCCCTTACCTCACAAAAATCTTATTTAGTTGAAACACCGGATATTGACTATAACTTGAACTTACACCGTCAGTATAGCAATACTCAAAGTATACTCAAAATACTCACAAGAATACGCCGATAATATAGAGAGAAAACTTCAATTTACGGTGTGATTTTCAATTCTAACCTAAGACTTTATTTATAGGAAAATCTTTAGAACACCAAAAGCGAGAAAATTTAATATAATAATATTATTTATAATAAAATTTCCTCGCCTCTTAGAATTCAGCTCTAGCATTTCCCACATGCTCACCTTCTAGAAAAAAGTAATAAAACGTTTTTCCAATTTAAAATATTTTAAACTTCCAAAATCAATTATTTGAGCTTGGAACTTCAATAATTCATAATAAATAGCCCTTTTATCGTAAAATTCGAATCTCATGAGTTTTTATAGGAAATTCAATTTTTACAACTTTGCAGAAGAAAGTTTTTCCAAATTCCAAACAAAATTGACCGAAATCCACAAACGGGAGATTTTACAAAGTATAATCAAATTTCATCAATAAATGGGGTCCACCGACATGTTTAACATGTTTTAAACATTTATTGCAATAAAATACTCTTCCTCCTCGTATACTCATATATCCCACATTCGTTGTAAAAATATCACCATTATTATATTATTAAAATATAATAATACATTTAAATGAATTATCTTATCTAAAAAGATAAAATTTCAATTTTCAACAATTGTCACATTAAAATTTTCTCCATCTATATCCACATAAAATCAATATTTTCCTCATCATATGAATCAATAATTAATTATTCACAAATAATATTACGTAATCACAATATTGACAACCGCATAGTTCCTGGAAAGAGGGGCTTTCCATAAGAATTTCTCCTTCTTGGCGCCTTGATTAGGTGACCAAAACTCTCCTTAGATGAACTTTTTAGACATTGCCAATAATGTTATCTAATAATATTATTCGAGATAATATGAATTATTGCATCGATAATGAAAAATCTTGTGTAATGACAATTATTGAAACAACAATAATATAAAATATCAACGCAACAATTATTAAATCAATAAAATATTTGAGCGATAATTCACGTAACCATTATTGAGTAGTGCCTTCTTACGTAAGAATCAATAATTGGTGCAATACCGCAAATCTTCTTGTGTTTTAACCAATCGAGTATTTTAACAAGATGATACTTGTAATAACTACGCCAGTTATTTTTAAACCACATATATTTGTCGTTTTCTTCATCCAATCGCTTTTTAAGTTATGGGGCCCACAAAATCTTTATGGCGTAATCGAATATTCCCCGACAAAGAAGAATATTCTACGACCAAACTAATATTCCCAAACAACAATGAATATTTTATAACCACTTGCTTATTTTGAAATATTTACGTATTTTACCCATAACTATTCACATTAATCAAATCAACCCTTACTATTTCAAAATAATAAATAGAGAAAATTAAATTTCATTAATAATAAGTTGGGGTCTTACAACCTCCCTCCTTATGAAATTTCGTCCTCGAAATTGACGTGACGTGCACTGTGTGTTTGAAAAGGTGAGGATACCTCGCTTTCATTTCATTTCCAATTCCTGTGTCATTTCCTCTATAGCATGATTCCTCCACGTAACTTTAACTTGTGGTATGACCTTTCTTGCGCGTAGGACATGCTCCTTCCTATCCAAGATCTTGACAGTACCTCCTCATACAACAAGTCTTGGCTATCTCGTCCGATTCTAACTTCTATAACGTGGTTCGGTCTTTCACATATTTACGTAGTACGCAGATATGTGAAACACATTATGAACACGAGACATACTCGAGGTAACGCGAGTCTATAGGCTACATTTCCTACTCGGTCAAGAATTTGAAATGGACCAATAAATCGTGGATTGAGCTTTCCTCTCTTCCCAAATCTTGTAACTCCCTTCCATGGAGCAACTCGCAACAATACATGATCCCCTATACTAAATTCCACGTCCTTTCGATGAAGATCCGCATAACTCTTTTTGTCGATCTTGTGCCATTTGTATCGTTGTCGAATTATTTGGATCTTTTTCGTGAGTCATACGTACTAAACTCGGGTCCCAACAATGTTGCTTCACCCACCACGTCCCAACATAATTTGGAGAGCGACACTTTCGTCCATATAATGCTTCAAATGGAGCCACACCTATACTTGCACGATAACTGTTGTTGTAGGAGAATTCCACCAATGGTAAATACTTATCCCAACCCCTTGAAGTCTAGGACACGAGTCTTAATAGATCTTCAAGAGTTTGAATAGTCCTCTCGATTGTCTTCATCTGCTTGAGGATGGTATGCCTAACTAAATCGCAAATCCGCGCTCCATAGCTTTTTGCAAACTAACCCAAAATCTTGAAGTGAATCTTGGGTCACGATCCAAAACTATGGATACAGGCATGCCATGCAACCTCACAATCTCATTCACGTATATACTAGCAAGACGCGTCAAGGAATAAGTCTCCGTGTCGGCAAGAAATGAAATGAGCAGACTTGGTTAATCTATCAACAATAACCCAAATAGCATTGATGCCTTGAGAAACCGTAGGAAGACCAGTAACGAAATCCATGGTAATGTTTTCCCACTTCCATTTCGAATCTCAAGTGGTTGCAACGGACCCTTAGGTACTAGATGCTCCGCCTTTACACGTTAGCAAGTTAAACACATCGAGATAAACTTTGCAATCTCTTTCTTCATATTTTTCCACCAAAATGTATGTCAAGATCACGATACATTTTAGTACTCCGAGATGGATTGCAAATGGTGTATTGTGTGCCTCCATCATAATCTTGTACTTCAAATCGTAGTCGTTAGGAACACAAAGTCTAGAGTGGACTCAAGTATTCCTTCTTCATCAATTCTCGCTTAGGAATAGCTTCTTCTTGTACTTTCTTCTTCATACGCATCACCCGGGTCGGTGGCTTGAGTAACCTTAACTTTTTCTATTAAAGTTGGCTCTGTCGTATACTTGACAACATCGCACTCGCTCCGTTCATATATGATCTTCTACTCAAAGCGTCCTACCACGTTAAGCTTTTCGGGATGGTATTGAATAATGTGGTCGTAGTCTTTCAATAGCTCGAGCCAACGTCATTGCTACAAGCATGTTGAGTTCTTTTGAGTGAAGAAATATTTAAGGCTTTTATGGTGCAAATATATCTCCACTTTCTCCCCATATAGATAGTGCCTCCATATCTTTAAGCGCTGAAAACGATTTCGCCGCTGACTCTAGATCATGAGTAGGATAATTCCTCTCATACTCTTTAAGTTGTCGCGAGGCATAGGCTATAACTTTCCCACATTGCATGAGAACACATCCTAACCCTTTGCACGGAAGCATCATTTGTAGATAACAAATCCATCCGAACCGGATGGTATTGTTAGAGCAGTCTTAGAAATAAGTCTCCTCTTAAGCTCTTGGAAACTCTTCTCGCATTCTTCGCTCCAAACGAATTTTGTATCCTTTCAAGTTAGCTGAGTTAATGGAGTAGCGATTCGAGAAAACCCTTCCACGAATCTCCGATAATAACCAGCTAGACCCAGAAAGTTACGTACTTCGTGCAAGGTTTGTATTATTCAAGAACGCAATCAAATTGCATAAAAAGTGCGGAAACGTGTAAAATCAGAGTTTAAAAAATTTACAAACCATATGCGGATCACCCTTTATGCATAATTATTAATTAAGCGAAAAGATAAAGATATAAAATCATACCCTTGAAGATCGAGCTTCCTCAGGTACAAGTTCACCTCCAAATCCTTTCGCGTTCAACTTGAATCCACCGGGTTTGGTTCCTTCCTTTGATCAACATTAGCCACCCAAATGTTTGGCCTCTAGAGGTGATCCACCAAGGAAGAAGAAGGATTCAAGAAGATAGGTGGTTGGCTAAACCCTAGTTTTTCTATCTCTATAGAAAAGGAGGCGTACTCTCCAACAAATTGGAATTATGTCGTAGTTAAAGTCAACAACACCCCACCCATAATAAGACTCCTCTTATTTATAGATGTGGGCAACCCACCTTAACAATTAAGGAATTGGATTTTATTTAATTAATTAAATTCTTTTAATTAATTAAGCTCCCTAATCTTATTAGGGATAATTAATTAAACTCCTTTAACTAATTTTCCTTCCTAATCCAATTAGGAATAAATGAGAGTACTTATATTAAATTAATTCCTAAACTCTTTTAGAAATTAAAATAATAATAATAATTATAATAATATTAATAAGACTCCTCTTATTAATTTATATTTAATATCTTAAAATATTAAATAATAAATATTAAGCTATTTAATTTATTCTATCACCATAGATTAAATTAAATATACATAACTTTATATTATTACGATTATGCCATTAACTTCTTAAATAATTATTCTTCCTTTTATGGTTTGACCTTTTTAGGTTCTCCATATTAAACCTAGGTTGTGAATAAATCAATTAGAACAATTCTAATCTTATTTAAATAAATAAATTAAACAATTAATTTATTTAAATAAATAATATTTATTCTACAATAGGGATAAGCCTCCTAGCGATCAACGAATTTCCGGATAATATAGATTTCAATATTAATCATTAAAGAACCTTTGAGTAAATAGTTCTTAAAATGATTCAATCCTTCCACCATACTGATGTCCCAATTAAATATAAGACATGGAATTCTTGTTAAGTCTTATTTTATTTAATTTTATGTATTTCGACTCTTAAATGCACAACTCAAATAATGCAAATTAGAAACTCCTTTCTAATTTCATTACTGCTCTTAACCAAGGACTCTTTGGTTTGTCATTTATCGAATCACATAGGACATTTCACTTCTTTTAATAAAGTGGTAGATTCTTTATTGATCATACATTATCTCCATATACAAACTTGTTATACCCAAGCATACCCTTTGATATACCCTAAGGTCTTAAGGAATAAGTCAAAGTATAACTCATCATACACAAGATCTTACTATGATGATCTCAAGTCCAAGGATCACTTGTCTACTATCACTACTGAAATTCCTATTGACAAAAAGAAGTAAAACTCCATTAGGTATTCCTTAGCGAGCCACGTTCGATGAACTTATTCTCCAATAAGCACCTACATACTTGCTTTAGTGTCTCCACACAAAATGATCATGAGATCAATCATCCTCATCCAATGAAAGAAACAACGTATGTACCGATCTATCCGGATTTACTAATCCCCAATTTAGTAATCCAACGATTGGGAACTATTTTAGTTTTAAGTTTTCTAAGAATTTAGATCTCATTAGAATGATCATCATCATTATTCTAAAAGCATTGCTTAAAACTATGGGTTTATCACATATTATAAAACGACATCGTGTAGATAATTAAAAGCCTTTAATAAATTAATACTTTTTATTAATAAATGAATAAGATTGTTATAAAGTATATGCTTTATCATCAAACATGATTGGCTTGTGTGCATACTACTTTCAATCTCCCACTTGCACTAAAGCCAATCGTCATGGTATCTCATACTCTTCTTCTCTAAGTGACGATTATCCTGCTGTTGGATAAACTTTAGTTAATGGATATGTAATGTTGTTCATGAGAGTCCACTATCTCTATAGTGATTTCCCATCTTTCAATAATTCTATTAATCAAATGAAAGTGCCACAACACATGTTTAGATCCAAGATGAGACTTAAGAACTATTCCTAGTTACGTAATGAACTTTAAATCCAAACAATCAACTTGCGACTTCATTTATAGCTATATACTTTGTCTTTATCACTAAACCAACAACTCTTTCTTTGTTTGGAACCTTTCGATTCAACACCACCACTTTGTCCGAAGTAACCTTTACCTTAAAGTGGATTTTTCTGTCGTCTTGATGCATCTCGAAAAACTGAGTCACATTAAGCCCTCTAGTTTTAATTAAGACCCACCATGAATATGATCACATCCTTGAGTCTTGGGTTAAGCACTTTAAGATGTTTTCAACGACTCATAGTGAACTTCTCCATAATATGGTGATCGACATCGGATCTCGTACATTTCATTGCATGCATGATTGTCACTCATGCGACCTCTCTTTTCGAGAGTCTATGGGGACCATTAAGAGATACACTCCATAGCTCATCGACATGAGACATCTCTTGGAGTTTGCCATGCTAAGCGACTTTAGCATCAAATGAATATATGTTCCTTGGGTTAAGTCGAGCATCCTCTTAAATCTATCTATATAGATTTATATCCCCAATTAAGATACTCTTCCAAATCATTCATGGAGGAATGTTTAGACAACTTTATCTTCTTGATTGTAGCATTGGTATGTCATTCCTTATCCGTAGTATATCAACATATAATACTAGGAATGTCACGATGCTCCCACCGAATTCCTTTTGTACACACTAGGTTCATTCTTATTTTGATAAAATCAAACTCTTTTGATTGCCTCATCAAAATGAATGTTCCATATTTGAGAAACTTGCTTGATCCATTTCTTTGAGTGTCTACAACACTTTCCTCATCGTATGTAATCGGATCATCATCTTCTATGATCGTACCTCATCATCATCATCCATGATGAATCCATACCTCTAGGTATCTTGATGCTTATTCGGTTTTATGATTCGGTTGTGGTACAATAGGATTCATCTACGGGTTCCTCTTATTTGATTTATAGTGTTTTGTGGTTCTTGAACTCTTCAAGATCTATTATCCTCCCACTAGCCCTTGATGATAAACACCTTTATCTTAGAAAGCGCGTGTTTCATAACAAACACCTTTTGCTGTAGTAGGATTATAGAACATATACCTAAACTTACTTTAGGATGTCCCACAAATCATACTTGTCAAATTTTTGTCCCAAGCTTATCCTTTGAAACCTTTTCACATAAGTTGGACAACCCCTTATCTTAACATACTTAAGATTAGGAATCCTCCACATCCATAACTTTTATGAAGTCTTGGGGCCTAATTTTGAGGTTACCTTTTACGTAGATATGTCGACCATTTCTAGGACATGATCCTGAGAGGATCTTTGGAATGTCGGTAAAATCATTATGGACCGCACCATGTCCAACAAGGTACGATTTTTCCTTTCAGATACATAAATCATTTATTACATATCAGGAGGCGTCCATTATGAGAAAACCATTTGAGATGATCAAGAAACTTATTGCACAAGTATTTATTCCTTGATCTAATCAAAGAATCTTAATACTTTGTCAATTTATTTCACTTCTGAATTCTTTGAACCTTTCAAATAATTCACACTTGTATTTTAACAAATACACACATTCAACTCTTTGAATGATCATCTCCTTTTCTTATACTAGTTTGTTTAATTTACAAAATTATTTTCACGTAAATCAGTATACAAAAATCCATTAAGTAATATTCGATTCTATACAAAACATTATTATTATAAATAGAACAACAATTGTTCTTAATTATAATACCAAAGATTTCATTGTCCAATAATAAAATGGAAATAATGTTTTCAACGAGAACTGGAATACAATAACAACTTATTGACTTAATAGATTTGCCGTAAGCAGTGCTAAACTATAAGTTTCTATGGCTAATGTTGCAACCTTTGCTTCATTTCCCACACATAGGATTACTTATATTTGTTTAGCTTTCTACTTACTGTTTGGTCCTTCATAAATCTATATTTATGATAACCAAAGTCGGTATCCAATACCCAAGTAGAACCTTGACTTAAAGAAAATTTATTTCAATCATGAACAAAAAGCGTATTATAACAAAAACTTCACTAAGCTTCTTTGGTTAGCCTCTGCAAGATGCTTCTTGTAGTTTCTTTCCGATGTCGAGGCTTATTGCGATGGAAAGCAAGCTCCTTTGCTTTATCCGTATCGGTTTTGTTCTTATTATCCTTTGTTTATGCCTTTCTATTTACCTTCTTTGAATCGTTCTTCTTTTCAGAAGATCCTTTGGCCCCTACCAGTAAGACATGGTCTTTCTTGGTTGGAAAGTGACTCTCATCATTTTTCAATATGTTAAGCAAATCAGCAAAGCTGATATCTAGCTTGTTCATATGAAAAATTCACAACAATTGTGAAAGGAGTCCGGGAGTGAGTGCAAGATCAAATCTTGGCTCAACTCTCCATCCATGACAAAACCAGTTGTCCTAATTGACAAATCAAATTGATAATGTTAAGGACTTTTATCTGTACTATAGTGTCATCGATTATTCTAGATCGGAAGAGCTCCTTAGATATCTGATATCTATCAATCCTACTTTCCTCACCATCAACTACTTGATATGCGGGAATATAGTAGAAGCATCCATAGTTTCATCTTGTGGCTGAAGCTTCGTTACTCGTGAGATCTTGAGCATGATGCATTGAGCAATCAGGCATCATCTTGCCACTTTCTAAAAGTAGCAATCTCTTCCTCGGAGGCATTATGCGCAACCATTGCGAGGATAGGCATATTAAGGACATATGATAGCTTTTTAACCATGAGAACTATTCTCAAATTCCTTAACCAATCTGTTTAATCGATTACGGTTAATTTAGCATTTAATATGCTTCGCAGATGATAGTAATTTTAGACATTGTAAAATTACAGTAAATGAATTTGTAATTAACAACATTTTAACATACATTCTTTTATTAATTACCAAAATAAATTAGGTCTTGTTTTAAATTGGTATCTCCCACTATTTTCTTCAAACTATATTACCCTCAATAATATAGTTCGGCAAAATCTAATTAAAGATTTGCTAGTGAGAATAAGGATCCCATTTCAAATGTATATAAAATTGTGGCGACACAACAAACTATATATAAATAAATAGGTAGACAAATTTTGTCAATTACATCAACTATGCAACTCCTTTTCTTTTGCCTCTTAGATTATTTTGATCAGTGGTGGCACATCCAGATCAAAATTATCCAAGTTAAGTCCGACCTAGCACTCCATATATTCAAAAAAGAAAAATATCATCCTTGTGGTGACACAACAAAATAATATTGTTCAATTTTCTTTATAAGCATCAAATGTGATAAATTAACATCTTAAATACTTAATACTTGCCTTGTGGTGACACAACAAACTCATATTAAATATTTAATACTCTATTAATTTTATCATGCTTTGAAAGCGACGTTCGATATTCCAAATATCTTTGAGCGCTTAGGACTTGATATAAAATTGAGGGTTTGTTATTAATTTGTCTCATCTTGTTTAGCGTAGCGTACACATATATATATATAAAATACGTCGTATATTAATAAACATCTGAAGCGTGTTTGAATAATATATAATATATATAGTATAAGCATGCACATATAGAATACTATATTCTACCCGGATTGATTATGGACTTTTATTCTAGTTTGGTTCACTAGAGCCACCAAGTGAACCAAAAGGTCAAACCCTAGGGTGCAAAAATAATATTTAAATATAACTATTACATTTAAACTAGGGCTTCATTACAAAGCGGGTCTTTAAGCTCTCCTTTTGCTCCTTGATCTCCAATTTTTCAAAATTAATTCTAACTATTCCTATTACAAAACTATTTAAAATAAATAGAAACCTTGATCGTGATCGAGGGAAGTACATAGGAGGAGATAGAATTTACATTAAGAAAAAATTAGAGAAGGCAGTCTGTGAGACCCCATTTAATAAAACCCATACATTCATGCATCCAACTAAAATAAAATCCAATCACATTAATTCAATAGTCCATAATCAATCCCATTTATTATCATACACATCATCATATGCATCGATAAATAACATTCATCTAATGAATAATAAACATTTAATATATATATTGATATCATTTAATGAGCAAATTTAGTTAGTATAAAATCTATTTTGAATCAAAATAAACTCCTTTATTTTAATCCAAATTTAAATCAAAATAAAACTATTTTATTTTAATTTATCCAATTTTGAATAAAATAAACTATTTTATTTTAATCAAAATCATTAATCAAAATAAACTCCTTTATTTTAATTAATTATGGAATCCAATTCCATGTAAAAAAAAATTATAAAAGGAAACACGAATTCTTTTCCTATTCACAAATAAACTCCTTTATTTTGAATAATATGAAATCTTATTTCATATTTAAATAAACTCCTTTATTTAAGGAAACATGATTTTCTTTCCTATTCACAAATAAACTCTTTTATTTTGAATAATATGAAATCTTATTTCATATCTAAATAAATTCTTTTATTTAAGGAAATTAGGATTCTCTTTCCTATTCACAAATAAACTTTTTATTTTGAATAATATGAAATCTTATTTCATATCTAAATAAACTCATTTATTTAAGGAAAGATGGATTTACTTCCCTATTCACAAATAAACTCCTTTATTTTAGAAAAATAAAATCCAATTTCAACTCCAATTAGTTATCATGGAATCCAATTCCAACTCTAATTAGTTAGCATGAAATATAATTTTAAAATTAAAATAAACTTTTTATTTTAAGATTAAAATGAACTTTTATTTAAAATTAAAATAAACTTTATTTTAATTCTAAAATTATTAAGAATAATATAATATATATATATATATATATTAACCGTTAATATATATATCATATATATATATAAAGTACGGTAATATTAAGAATAATATATATATATATATATATATGTTTAACATATATATATATTAAGTGTGGCAGGTTCCTTTTTATTACTAGTTTCACGTGGCCATTATACAATTAGAGTACAATTAGAGTATAATCCACGTGGCCATTATACTAACTTGGACGGATCATGAAGCTCCTGATCCCCTTTGATTTCCGTGTTGCCTTGCAAAATGAGATTTTTGTATGACATGTGATTAAAATATCGGTAGAATTAGCGATTTTTTTTTAATTAATTTAAATTTTATCTGAATTAAATATATGCCCAATTAAATTGTTCTAAACACATATCAATATAATATCAAATTAAAACAATTAATAATTCGCATAAAGGTTTGGCTCTGATGCCACTGCAAGGTTTGTATTATTCAAGAACTCAATCAAATTGCATAAAAAGTGCGGAAACGTGTAAAATCAGAGTTTAAAAAATTTACAAACCATATACCTGGATCACCCTTTATGCATAATTATTAATTAAACGAAAAGATAAAGAATAAAATCATACCCTTGAAGATCGAGCTTCCTCAGGTACAAGTTCACTTCCAAATCCTTTCGCGTTCAACTTGAATCCACCGGGTTTGGTTCCTTCCTTTGATCAACATTAGCCACCCAAGTGTTTGGTCTCTAGAGGTATTCCACCAAGGAAGAAGAAGGATTCAAGAAGATGGGTGGTTGGCTAAACCCTAGTTTTTCTATCTCTATAGAAAAGGAGGCGTACTCTCCAACAAATTGGAATTATGTCGTAGTTAAAGTCAACAACACCCCACCCATAATAAGACTCCTCTTATTTATAGATGTGGGCAACCCACCTTAACAATTAAGGAATTAGGTTTTATTTAATTAATTAAATTCTTTTAATTAATTAAGCTCCCTAATCTTATTAGGGATAATTAATTAAACTCCTTTAACTAATTTTCCTTCCTAATCCAATTAGGAATAAATGAGAGTACTTATATTAAATTAATTCCTAAACTCTTTTAGAAATTAAAATAATAATAATAATTATAATAATATTAATAAGACTCCTCTTATTAATTTATATTTAATATCTTAAAAATATTAAATAATAAATATTAAGCTATTTAATTTATTCTATCACCATAGATTAAATTAAATATACATAACTTTATATTATTACGATTATGCCATTAACTTCTTAAATAATTATTCTTCCTTTTATATGGTGTGACCCTTTAGGTTCTCCATATTAAACCTAGGTTGTGAATAAATCAATTAGAACAATTCTAATCTTATTTAAATAAATAAATTAAACAATTAATTTATTTAAATAAATAATATTTATTCTACAATAGGGATAAGCCTCCTAGCGATCAACGACTTTCCGGATAATATAGATTTCAACATTAATCATTAAAGAACCTTTAAGTAAATAGTTCTTGAAATGCAATTCAATCATTCCACCATACAATGTCCCAATTAAATATAAGACATGAAATTACTCATCAAGTCTTATTTTATTTAATTTTATGTATTTCGACTCTTAAATGCACAACTCCAAATAATGCAAATTAGAAACTCCTTTCTAATTTCATTCGCTTTAAAGCGAGGACTACTGGGTTGTCATTTATCGAATCACATAGGACATTTCACTTCTTTTAATAGAGTGGTAGATTCTTTATTGATCATACATTATCTCCATGTACAACTTGTTATACCCAAGCATACCTTTGATATACCCTAAGGGTCTTAAGGAATAAGTCAAAGTATAACTCATCATACACAAGATATTATGATGATCTCAAGTCCAAGGATCACTTGTCTTACTATCACTACGAGAATTCCTATTGACAAGCAAGTAAAACTCCATTAGGTATTCCTTAGCGAGCCACGTTCGATGAACTTATTCTCCAATAAGCACCTACATACTTGCTTTAGTGTCTCGCACAAAATGATCGTGAGATCAATCATCCTCATCCAATGAAAGAAAGCAACGTATGTACCAATCTATCCGGGATTTACTAATCCCCAATTTAGTAATCCAACGATTGGGAACTATTTTAGTTTTAAGCTTTCTAAGAATTTAGATCTCATTAGAATGATCATCATCATTATTCTAAAAGCATTGCTTAAAACTATGGGTTTATCACATATTATAAAACAGCATCATGTAGATAATTAAAATGACAAGGATTAAGGATTAAGGATTCGTACTTTGTTTTATCCACGTCCAAAAATACCTCAAAAATAATCATAGTGATGTAAAATTCAAGAATTATCAAAACATGGATACAATCAATGCTAGTATCCAGAATAGATATTTTGGACGAAAAGAAAATTTTTCATAATGATATTGAAGAAATAATATCATTACGAAAAAAGATAATATCCCTTACCTCACAAAGACAGTACTTCTAGTTGAAGAAATAATATCATTACGAAAAAAGATAATATCCCTTACCTCACAAAGACAAGATTTAAATTGAAACACCTGATATTGACTATAACTTGAACTTGCATTAGTATAGCAATACTCAAAGTATACTCAAAATACTCACAAGAATACGCGATAATATAGAGAGAGAAAACTTCAATTTCGATGTGATTTTCAATTAGCAACCTAAGCACCTATTTATAGGAAAATGCTTAGAACACCAAAAGCAGAAAAATTTAATATAATATTATTATTTATAATAAAATTTCCTACGCCTCTTAGAATTCAGCTCCTAGCATTTCCCACATGCTCACCTTCTAGAAAAAGTAATAAAAACGTTTTTCCAATTTAAAATATTTTAAACTTCCAAAAATCAATTATTTCGGAGCTTCGGAACTTCAATAATTCATAATAAATAGCCCTTTTATCAGAAAATTCGAATCTCATGAGTTTTTATAGGAAATTCAATTCTCTACAACTTTGCAGAAGAAAGTTTTTCCAAATTCCAAACAGAAATTGACCGAAATCCACAAACGAGAGATTTTACAAAGCTATAATCAAATTTCAATTCAATAAATGGGGTCCATTTGACATGTTTAACATGTTTTAAACATTTATTGCAACAAAATACTCTTCCTCCTCGATATACTCATATATCCCACATTCGTTGTAAAAATATCACCATTATTATATTATTAAAATATAATAATACATTTAAATGAATTATCTTATCGGAAAAAGATAAAATTTCAATTTTCAACAATTGTCACATTAAAATTTTTCTCCATCTATATCCACATAAAATCAATATTTTCTCATCATATGAATCAATAATTAATTATTCACAAATAATATTACGAGAATCACAATATTAACAACCAGTGGTTCAAGGAAAGAGGGGCTTTCCAATAAGAATTTCTCCTCTTCTTGGGCCATGATTAGGTGACCAAACCTCTCCTTAGATGTACTTTCTAGACATTGCCAATAATGTTATCTAATAATATTATTCGGATAATATGAATTATTGCATCGATAATGAAAAATACTTGTGTAATGACAATTATTGAAACAACAATGAATATAAAATATCAACGCAAAGAATTATTAAATCAATAAAATATCGAGCAAGAATTCTCAGTAACCATTATTGAGTAGTGCCTTCTTCACGTAAGAATCAATAATTGGTGCAATCTGCGTGCTTCTTGTGTTTTTAACCAAAGAGTATTTTAACGATATTATTGGTAATAACTACGCCAATTATTTTTAAACCACTTATATTTGTCGCTTTTTCATCCAATCGCTTTTTGGTTATGGGGCCCACAAAATCTCGCTCCTTCGCATTTAATATTCCCAACAAAGAAGAATATTCTCTGACCAAACGAATATTCCCCGACAACAATGAATATTTTATAACCACTTTAACATTTTGAAATATTTGCGTATTTTACCCATAACTATTCACATTAATCAAATCAACCCTTACTATTTCAAAATAATAAATAGAGAAAATTAAGTTTCATTAATAATAAGTTGGGGTCTTACATAAGGATACCTTGATTTCATTTCAGATTCTAACTCCCAAGTCATTTCCTCAACATCGTGGTTCCTCCACAAAACTTTGACTTGAGGTATAACCTTGGAGCGTAAAATATATTCCTTCTTATCCAAGATTTGAATAGGAACCTCTTCATACGTCAAATCTTCCTCTATTTCGTCCGGTTCTAACTCAATAATGTGGTTCGGGTCTTTCACATAATTACGTAACATGGATATGTGGAAAACGTTATGAACACGAGACATACTTGGCGGTAAAGCGAGGCTATAGGCCACAGTTCCTACTCGATCGAGGATTAAAAATGGACCGATGAATCGAGGATTGAGCTTTCCTCTCTTTCCAAATCTTGTAACTCCTTTCCATGAAGCAACTCTTAACAACACATGATCTCCTATATCGAATTCCACGTCCTTTCAATAAAGATCAGCATAACTCTTTTGTTGATTTTGTGAGGTTTTTATACGTTGTCGGATCGTTTGAATCTTTTTCGTAGTCATACGTACCAACTCCGGTCACAATAACGTTGCTTCACCCACCTAATCCCAGCATACTGGAGAACGACACTTTCTTCCATACAACGCTTCGAATGGAGCCATGCCAATACTTGCTTGATAACTGTTGTTGTAGGAAAACTCCACCAATGGTAAGAACTTGTCCCAACTTCCTTGAAATCAAGGACACGAGTCTTAATAGATCTTGAAGAGTTTGAATAGTCCTCTCTGATGTCCGTCCGTCCGTCTGCGAGGATGATATTCCAGCTAAATCGTAAAATCGCTTGCCCATAGCTTTTTGCAAACTAACCCAAAATCGTGAAGTGAATCTTGGGTCTCGATCGAAACTATGGATACTGGCGGCATACCATGCGATCTTACAATCTCGTTTATGTACATACGAGCAAGACGTTCAAGTGTATAAGTTTCTCGTGTCGGTAAGAAATGAAGCGACTTGGTCAATCTATCAACAATGACCCAAATAGCATCTATGCCTTGAGAAACCTTAGAAAGGCCAGGTAATGAAATCCATGGTAATGTGCTCCCTTCCATTCGGAATTTCAAGTGGTTCTGATGGATCTTTTGGTACTTGATGCTCCGCTTTAACTCGTTGACAAGTTAGACACCTTGAGATAAATAGTGCTATCTCTCTCTCTCATATTGCTCCACCAAAATGTATGGCGAATATCATGAGACATTTTGGTACTCCTGAGATGGATTGCAAATGGTGTGTTGTGCGCCTCCATCATGATATTATACTTTAAATCGAGGTCGTTAGAACACAAAAAGTCCGGAGTTGACTCGATGTATTCCTTCTTCATCGATTCTTGCTTCCTAAGGCAGCACACCTTCTTGCACTTTCTTCCTCATACGCATCGGCTCCGTGTCACGTAGCTTGAAGCGACTTTTAACTTTATCGATTAAAGTCGGTTCTTACTCAGATACTCGCTTATCATCACATACGTCCACCTGAGTCTTTAACTCTATCTCCGTCCTTTTCAAGTCACACAAAATGGGCCTTTCGCGTTGACAATATCGCTTTTCGTGCTTGCTTATGATCTTCTACTCAATGCGTCGGCTTTACCGTTCGCTTTTCGGGATGGTATTGGATGGTATGATCATAATCTTTCAATAGTTCAAGCCAACGTCGTTGTCGCGTGTTGAGTTCCTTTTGAGTGAAGAAATATTTGAGGCTTTTATGATCCGTAAAGATCTCCACTTTCTCCCCATACAAGTAATGCCTCCAAATTTTAAGTGCAAGATAACAAACTTGCCAACTCTAGATCCCGAGTAGGATAATTCCTCTCATATTCTTTGAGTTGTCATGAGGCATAAAGCATAACTTTTCCATGTTGCATGAGAACACATCCCAACCCTTTTCCCCGAAGCATCACTTTGTAGATGACAAATCCTCCGAGCCGGATGGTATTGTCGAACAGTCTTGAAATAAGTCTCCTCTTGAGTTCTTGAAAACTCTTCTCACATTCTTCACTCCAACCGAACTTTGTATCTTTCCGAGTCACCGAGTCGATGGAGTAGCGATTCGAGAAAATCCTTCCATGAATCTCCGATAATAACCAAATTAAACCGAGAAAAAGCTACGTCTTCGGTCCTTCGATTTAGGTTGTTCCCGACTTTGAATAGCTTCAATCTTTCTTTGGGTCAACGGATATTCCATGACTTGATACCACGTGCCCAAGGAATGCTACTTCTTGACGAACTCGCATTTCTTCAACTTGGCATAAAGCTTATATTCACGAAGCTTTTTGAGTATCGACCTCAAGTGTTGCTCATGATCTTCATGGCTTTTGGAATAAATAAGGATGTCATCAATAAAGACGACCACAAAGTGACCGAAATCCTCAAACGGGCGATTTTACAAGCTATAATCAAATTTCAGTCAATAAATGGGGTCCAATCAGCATGTTTAACATATTTTAAACATTTATTGTAACAAAATACTCTTCCTCCTCGTATACTTATATATCCCACATTAAGTTGTAAAAATATCACCATTATTATATTATTAAAATATAATAATATATGAATTATTTTATCAAAAAGATAAAATTTCAATTTTCAACAATTGTCACATTAAAATTTTTCTCCATCTATATCCACATAAAATCAATATTTTCCTCATCATATGAATCAATAATTAATTATTCACAAATAATATTACGAAATCACAATATTGACAACCAGTGCGGTTCCGGGAAGCAGGGGCTTTCCAATAAGAATTTCTCCTTCTTGGCGGCTTGATTAGGTGACCAAACCACTCATTAGGCGTAACTTTCTAGACATTGCCAATAATGTTATCTAATAATATTATTCAGATAATATGAATTATTGCTTCGATAATGAAAAAATCTTGTAATGACAATTATTGAAACAACGAAGAATATAAAATATCAACGCAATTTATTAAATCAATAAAATATCGAATAAGATTACTGTAACCATTATTGAGTAGTGCCTTCTTACGTAAGAATCAATAATTGCAATAATCTGAAGGTGTCTTCTTGTGTTTTAACCATCGAGTATTTTAACGATATTAATTGCAGGTATAACTACACCGTTATTTTTAAACAACTTATATTTGTTGTTTTCTTCATCCAATCGCTTTCCGTTATGGGGCCCACAAAAAGGCTACTTGCGTCATTTATACGAATATTCCCAATAATACGAATATTCCACGACCAAACGAATATTCCCCGACAATAATGAATATTTTATAACCACTGCATTATTGAAGAAATACTTACGTATTTTACCCATAACTATCCACATTAATCAAATCAAACCTTACTATTTCAAAATAATAAATAGAGGAAAATAAATTTTATTTATTAATAATTTGGGGTCTTACGGAATATTTATTCAATCCTTGATGTATATAAAAGAGTCTGTTATGAGGCGTTTGTGGTAAGTTTGATTATTTTATGGGGCCCCATATGTCATCATCTAAGAGTCTCTTCGTCGATAGTATTTACCTTTGTGAATAGTAATTACCTTTGTGAATAGTAATTACCTTCAATCGATAGTATTTACCTTCGTCGATAGTAATTACTTTTGTGAATAGTAATTACCTTCGTCGATAGTAATTACCTTTGTGAATAGTAATTACCTTCCGTCAATAAGTAATTACCTTCCGTCGATAGTAATTATTCATTCATGAAATAGTAGTTGTCCCTTTAATATTACCAAGAGTTAAGCGCCTCTTCGATGTTCCAAGGGTTAATTACCCTTCATGAATAGTAGTTGTCTCTTGATATTACCAAGAGTCATTTTGACCCTTCGTTAAGACCAAGAGCCACCCTCGGGTTTTCTATAAATAGAAAGCTCATTCCTTCATTATTTCTTACGAATTCATTGAAACTCTAGAGAAAAATATAGAGAAAGAAAAAAGTATTACATTACTTCACTTTTCCAATATTGGTTCTTCTAAGGTAAGGGTATTATTTTTATACCCGGGTAAGGGTATTATTTGTTGTACCGTAAAAGTGTTATTCTTTCTTATTCATGAAGAGAACTTACATTATTCCATTCTTTATTATTACATTGGAATAACTTTGTATCTGTGGCGTACCCTATACTTGGTGAAATCCTCTGTTATTCCATTCTTTATTATTACATTGGAATAACTTTGTATCTGTGTGATACCCTATACATAATCAGTATACGTGGTTTACCCTATACTTGGTGACATTCTTTTATTATTACTGTGAAACATCCTCATGCATGTGTTTTACACCGGATCTAGTTCCGTCTTTATTATTATTACATTGGAACATCACATGCGTGTGTTTTACAGGACTGGTTCCGTCTTTATCATTCTTTTGGAATATCCTATCGTGTGTTTTACACGGATGCAGTTCCATCTTTATTATTACATTGGAACATCATGTGGGTGTGAATTTCACGACACAGTTACATTATTATTATTACATTTGGAATAACTTTATACATCTGAAGATACCGCATGCATGATGATTTCCTTTGTTATTCCATTCTTTATTATACCCAATTGGTTAAAACTTTGACTTATACTCCATAAAATTAGTAGAATATTCTTGATATTTGCGTTTCATCCGATATCTTTTCATGGAAATATTCTTGATCATTCTTGAATTTTACTCTATAAAAACGATATCTTGTTGACAATTTGGGCGTTAATAATTCCTAGATAAATTAATTCTTGAACTTGTTTTATTGAATTCTTATATCATTGTCATCATCCTCATGTTTTATATTATGTTGAAAGTTATCTTTGGCTTACGTGCGTATAGATGAACTTAGTATGATTATGACGAGGTCATTCGGTATAATCATGGCTTGATATAAATGATGTGACAAAAGTCCTCGGTGGCACATAATGCGATGATGGATAGTTTTTGGTATGATTATGATTATGACGGGGGTGATTCGGTATAGTCATGACCATTGATAATTTGATGAAAATCCTTGGCCAGTGAAGTGCGGGGATGATTAGATATTGTGGTTTATTCATTAAACCGAGTCTTAGTGATAAAAATTGATGAAAACCTTTTAAAACCTAAAAGATAGTAGACTTTATTTTCTACTTAACTCTTTTAATGGATTGCGTATTCATTGCGATTAAACTTGATGTCTATTGTATTTTATCGGTTTAACATTGTTGAAGACTAATGATAATTTATTACGCATTATCTTAGTCATAATATTTCTTCTTGGGCTAGTTGAGCTCACCCTTTCTTTCACCGCTTCTCTTGAAAATGAGAATATAGCTAGGGACGAGTCGGGGAGCGGAGTAATGGTCCGAGGATAGCATTAGTAGTCCTCACTATTACGTGAAATAGTGTGATAATAATTGTAATGAGGACTCCTTTTGAGTTTGTATAATATCTAGTAGACAATATTTGTATTCAAACTCACGATTTATATCGTATTATACACGCAGTTATATTAATAAGTTGTATTTAAATTACATACCATGTAAGTGGCGACCCAAGATGGGTGGCGTATACCCAATTTTGGGGGCGTCGCGGTTGGTATCGAGCTTAGGATATGATCCTGGCTAAGATGTGAAGACTAGAACTAGGAGGAGAGATAGGGAATTCCTTCGCTAGTATGACCTACCTAAGTTTATTTGGTATTTGATTGGTCGGTTCGAGTATAGTGATAATATATTGCATGTAAATTAACTCTTATTTTGTGGCGGTGTTTGAAAATGGCATCCGAGAATGTTGAGAATAGCAATGGAGCACGAGAGACTGTTGATTCTCCACGGATCGATAATCGGAGAACAATGTCTGTGAGGGATGGCGATAATCCTCTTGTAAACAATAACATTGATCGATTGACGAGCAGACAGTGCGTTTAAGAGGTTTTAGAATTCATGCAACATCGGTAACGACTTACATCCAAAAACGTAGGTGGAAACATGGAAAACTCTCGGGCGGTCACCGCTAAACAATTCAAGGAGCTGGGACCACCGGAGTTTAAGGGAGAGCCAAAATCACTTACGGCGGAAGCATGGATAAAAGCAAATTACCAAGATATTTGATGTCTTGGGATGCTCAGAGAGAGCAAAGGTTCCACTTGCTTGCCTTTATGTTCTTGCGGAGGAGGCGGTTCTTGGTGGGAATCGGTAAAAGCGTACTCGACTTCTTTGTCTTGAAGATATCTTGGGAGAAGTTCGAGGGAGGCATTCAACGACAAATACTTTCTGAAAGTATTATACACATGAAGGAGGTGGAGTTTATCAAGTTGGAACAAAACAATATGGCCAGTGTAATACATGATACGAGGCAAAATTTGCGGAGTTATCACGATTCATCCCACTTGGTGGATAATGAAGAGAGAATGGCGCGAATGTTTTTAAGAGGTTTGAAGCGGGAGATACGTCAACATCTTATTTCTTATAAAGCGTGTTTGTATTCGGATGTTGTAAATAGGGCTCGATTAGTGGAAGCGCGATAACGAGTCAACGCAACTAAAAGAAGCGGTAAGAAAAATTATAATACCAAATGAGTAGTCAGTCGTCGTCAGCGGTGACAACAAGCGTGGTGGGAATCAACATGCCAAATATGGTAATCACTTCGGTGGTAACCAGGGCCAAAACAATAAGAATGGACATTTCAAGAAAAGGAGATTCAACAATGATGGAAAGACGTCAAGACCAAAGACACACGTTGTTAAGGAAGGAGAAAGATCACCTATCATATGCTTCAAATGCGGAGGAGAGGGACACATCGATCCGAATGCCGTATCCGTCAAAAGCATGTTATAATTATGGAAGAGAAGGTCACTTAGCTCGATTTTGTGGATTTCTGAAGACAAATTCAACTAGGATGGAGGCACCAAAGGTCATCCCGGACAAACCAAAGCCGTGTAATTTAAGAGAGCGTTTTTTTCTCGTGACGAGGAACACGAATAAAATTATCACGGGTAAGTTAATCATAAGCTCTTGCGAAGTCTATACTGAGTGTTAGATACCGATTCTACCCACTCTTTTATTTCACCTAGTTGTGTTCAACGTTTAAATTTGACTCAAGAAGAAGTTAAACTTTGACTTATTGGTTGAAACTTCATTAGTAGGAGCCTTCGTTCTGCTTACTATTTTTAAATCTTGTTTGATTCAAATAAACATTTTCACGTTACTGTCGATCTTATCTTTTTGAAAATATTTGCCTTTGATGTGATTTTAGAATCAATTGGTTAACTACTCATCATGCTTTTTAAAAAGGTTGTTAGCTTTTATATTCATAACCAACTTGTTGTGCGAATTCAAGTAACCAAACTACTAAAATCAATTATTGTCATATCGAGCCATAAGTAAAGAGCCCCCGAACCTTTCGTTGTTGACTTCCTTGTGTGGAATGCACGAGCGGACTTTACATAGGCGACATAAATGAATGAAGATGGCAAGTTTATAGGTATCATTGTGAGGTCTTATCTGGGTTAAGGGATAGAAGTCACGGTTGGTATCGATGTGACGTCTTATCAAGTCTTGGATGAGAGTCACAGTTTTGAATGATATTTCTATTATTAATAAATTTCTGGCGTATTCTTGAAGACTTCTTAGCCTACTTAGGCGTGAAATCGAATTTTGTATTGACCCCGATATAAAACCCATTTCTTAAACCCTCGAATATTTCTTGACTAAAATGAGCAGTTTACGTGGTTTATGATGAAAGTCATAATAAAAGCATTGGACTAATGAAAATCATGGGTATCGTGGTATTAGTAAGTGTTATGATGAGTTATGTTGGTTAGTATGTGAAAACATGAAAGTTTCTTAAAAATCACAAGGAGTTAAAAACCAGTTTTTGGTGAAAAGCGTAACATGAAATTCAATTGACCAAATCTCTTATTATATTTTGAATTTTTTGAGTATGGTTAAGTCCTAGAGTTAGATCTATGAGTTATATAACTAATCCAAGTGGAATCAATGAAAAAGGTGTTGTAGATTTTAATTGTGGATTGATTTTAGCAAAGGAGTCAAAACTTTAAAATGTCCAAAAAGGCTGCTTTGCCACGTTTTTGTAAGGGCTGTTTCGGCCACTTAATTAGTGAGAAAAATTCAGGCCTTTTGGGACATAAAATTATATGGTATAAAGAACATCGTGTCCAAAAATGAGCTCATTCCGACTTAAAATGAGCAAATTATAACCATTTCAATATTTAGGTTTTTTTGACAAAAAATGATATAACTGGAGTTCTATAACTCCGATGACCATGAAATTTAAACTGGAGGCTCACATTAACATTTGTAAGGTCCTGCCAAGATTTGGGAATTTTTGGAGTTAAACTTGAGGTAGCTAATTTCTTAAGGAATTAATTAGAAATTGATTTTGAAAAATAGTAAATGAATTTTAAAATTCCGAGAAAATATATTTTCATTATGGGACTTTATTATGCTAAATCCCAGGAAAAGAAATATTTTTGGGACTGATTTGGTATTTTTCATGAAAATAGTTTAATTCTGAACATATGAGTTAAATATGTTATGTGAAGTAACAAAAGTTGAAAATAGGATTTTATGGCTAGAGAATCCTATATAGAGTATATGCATATTTTTTGATGAGGATTTGATAATTGGTGATGATATCATATGAGTATGGCATTTTGAATGATTAAATGCATTATATAATAAAAGCGTAAACAATTGAGATAAATTGTTTATAAATTTAAGAAGTGATTAAAATATTGTTATAATATTAATGATATTAGATTATGAGATTATTAAGTGATTGATAACATGGGGATATTCTTGAATCTGGATAAATTATATTATAAATGTTTAATATTTATCCTTTATCTCATTTGATTGATTCTTTATATCATTATCCTCATGTTTATATTATGTTGAAAGTCAATCTATGGCTGTGATGCATAGATGGACTTGGTATGATTATGACCGAGGATTGTTCGGTATAATCATAACCGTAATTGAAAACACGATTATCTTTGGTAGTAGTGCATGGATAATTTGTGGTCGTGATCTAATGAATACACGATTATCTTTGGTAGTAGTGCATGAATAATTTGTGGTCATGATCTTAATGAATACACAATTATCTTTGGTAGTAGTGCATGGATAATTTGTGGTGCGTATCTTAATGAAAACACGATTATCTTTGGCCATAGTGCATGGATAATTTGTGGTCGTGATCTTAATGAATACATGATTATCTTTGGTAGTAGTGCATGGATAATTTATGGTCGTGATACTAATGAATACACGATTATCTTTGGTAGTAGTGCATGGATAATTTGTGGTCGTAATACTAATGAATACACAATTATCTTTGGTAGTAGTGCATGGATAATTCGTGTTGCGTGATCTTAATGAATATCCTTGGCACGTAGTGCGGGGATGATTCAATGATATGGATTAATTATTGAAATTTGAGTCTCAAAGATGAAATATTAATTCATGGATGTGGTAAAAAGTCATCTTTGGTAGTAGTGCATTGATAGACTTGGTATGATTATGACCACGGATTATTGGTATAATCATGGTAGTAATTGAAAACACGAATATCCTTGGCGATGGTGCATGGATAATTAGGTGGTGATGATCTTATTAAGTCTGCGTCTCGGCATTATTGGTTTTACAATTGTATATCTTTAGCTTTGTAGTGCAAAGATGAATTGTTAATGAATATCTTTGGCGGATTACGAAGATGAATTTAATATTTTTAACGATAAAAGGTATTCAAGGTATCCTCACCTCTTTATCATATCAGTCGCACCCCTAATTTCGAGGCAAAATTTCATAAGAAGGGAGGTTGTAAGACCCGACTTTTATAAATAAAGATAAATTTTCTATAAATATTATTTTTGAATATTATGGAATAAATTTGATATAATGTTATAGTTGTGGGTAATATTTATAAATTTTGCAAAAGTAAGCAAGTTGTTATAAAATATTAGTTTGGTTGGGGAATATTCTTTTTATGGGGAATATTAAATGCGACGGCTCGATCATTGGTGGACCCCATGATGGAAGTATTATCGTAGTTAAAAAGCGACAAAATTATCTTTCTATAAAAATAACTATGGCGGAGGTTATTCTGAGTTAAAAAGCTGTTGAACTACCCGGTAGTAAAAGTAATGCGATGTCTACGCGCGTGGTTGCGTAGTAGCACACGGTATTGATTATTGATCTTTACGTGAGAAGTCGCTTAGCTATACTCGATTATTACTACGATAATTCTTTTTTTATCATATCTCTTATATTATTGATTCAATTATTGTCACGATTATCATCTCATATAATATATTATATTTTTAATTGAGATGACAAGTTATAAATGATTAATAATTGTTGAAAGATTAAATATGTGTTGATTAAAAATAAAATAATTTGTGGTAATATTTATTCATCCTTGATGTATATAAAAAGTCATTATGAGGCGTTTGTGGTAAGTTTGATTATTTTATGGGGGGCCCATATGTCATCATCTAAGAGTCTCTTAAATCAATAGTAGTATTTACCTTTGTGAATAGTAATTACCTTTGTGAATAGTAATTACCTTCGTCAATGATAGTATTTACCTTCGTCGATAGTAATTACCTTTGTGAATAGTAATTACCTTCGTCGATAGTATTTACCTTAATCGATAGTAATTACCTTCGTCGATAGTAATTACCCCTTATGAAATAGTAGTTGTCCCTTGATATTACGAGAGTTAAGCTTGCCTCTTGATTGTTCGAGGTTAATTACCCTTCAGCGAATAGTAGTTGTCTCTTGATATTACGAAGAGTCATTTTGACCCTTCGTTAAGACCAAGAGCCACCAAATAGGTATACATCACCTATTACGAGTTGTCGATACATGATGCGAAACAACTACTGACTTTATTATTACAACGATAAAAGCGTGAGTTTGAATACAAATATTATCTTAGACAATATCTATACTCAAATAAATCCTCATCACATTTATTGATACATTATTTTACAAAATGGTGAGGACTACTAAACAATCCTTTCTAAAACCTTCATTCCATACCCAGGCTAAATACTTTTTATATTCTAGCCTCACGAGAAAAATGGAACAAAAAGGAAAAGGGTGAGCTCAACTAGCTTCGATAAAGAATATTATGACTAAGATAATATCTGACAAATTATCGTTAGTCTTGACGAGGAAAAAATATAATAGAATCTGATAGACAACAAATTTTAAATCAATATTACGGTGAAATAATAATTCATTAGAAGAGTTAAGTAGAGAATGCAAACTACTATCTTACATGTATGAATTTAAAAGTTCATCGTCTATCTTTTATCCTGTAACACATCATCGATATACATACGGAATCAAATATTCATCTTTTGCACTCTGGGCGAAAGATATTCATCGATTAGTCGTATTCATTTAAACACACATTCATCTTTTGCTTTTACGGGCGAAAAGATATTCTTGAAAATCATTCATCTTTTTTACTCTGAGCGAAGATATTCTTTAGAAATCATTCATCTTTTTGCTTCTGGGCCGAAGATATTCCATAATATCATCATTTAAGGCGAGGGATGATGAAAAATATTTTTTTTAAAAAAGCGAATCGATGAAACAAAATGACAAGGATTAAGGATTAAGGATTAGTAGTACTTGGTTTTATCCGTCCAAAAATACCTCAAAAATAATCATAGTGGTGTAAAATTCGAGAATGATCAAAACATGGATCTGATCGAGTTAGTATCCGAATAGATGTTTTAGACGAAAAGAAGAAATTTTATTTTTAATTGAATAATCTTAGTATCGTGAATAGTCTTGAATAGTCTATCGTGAATAGTCTTAATATCGTGAATAGTAACTCAGACACCAAAAGATAGAAATTCCACAAAAACATCTTCACGCTTCACAATAGTACTAGTGAATAGTACGTGAATAGTAACTAGTAACGTGAATAGTAACTTCGTGAATAGTAACTTCGTGAATAGTAACTCATGAATAGTAACCCATGAATAAATAACCCCAGAGCATGAAAAAGTTCAAATTTGATAAAAACTTGGATCAACATTTCGATATAATGATATTGAAGAAATAATATCATTCTGAAAAAAATAATATCCACTTACCTCGAAGATCGATTACTTACAGCTAGAATCTAGGGTATAGTCTTTGAAGGAACTTGCCAAATCTAGCAATACTCAAAGTATACTCAAAATACTCACAAGAATAAACTCGATAATATAGAGAGAAAACTTGATTTACGGTGTGATTTTCAATTCTAACTAAAGCACCTTTATTTATAGGAAATTGCTTAGAACACCAAAGCGAAAAATTTAATAAATTAATATATATATATATATATAAATTCATCAAATTCATCGCCAACCTTAGAATTCAGATCCTAGCATTTCCCACATGCCACCTTCTAGAAAAGTAAGAAAAAAAAAAAAACGTTTTCATAAAATAAATAATTAAAACTTTCAAAAATCAATTATTTGAACTTGAACTTCAATAATTCATAATAAATAGCCCTTTCATCAGAAAATTCGAATCTCGCGAGAGTTTTTATAGGAAATTCAATTCTCTACAACTTTGCAGAAAAGAAAGTTTTCCAAATTCCAAATGAAATTGGCCAAAAATCCACAAGCAGGCGATTTTACACATTATAATCAAATTTCGATCGATAAATGGGGTCCGCATGAGCATGTTTAACATGTTTTAAACATTTATTGCAACAAAAATACTCTTCCTCTCGTATATACTCATATATCCCACATTAGATTGTAAAAATATCACCATTAATATATTATTAAAATAATATATTTAAATGAATTATTTTATCGAGAAAAAGATAAAATTTCAATTTTCAACAATTGTCACTTTAAAAATTTTCTCCATCTATATCCACATAAAATCAATATTTTCTCATCATATGAATCAATAATTAATTATTCATAAATAATATTCTGAGAATCCTGATATTATTGACGAGGCGGTTCAGGAAGAGGGGCTTTCGATAAAATTTCTTCTTCTTGGCGGCGCTTGATTAGGTGACCAAACCTCTCCTTAGGCGAACTTTCTAGACATTGCCAATAATGTTATCTAATAATATTATTAGGATAATATGAATTATTAGCCGATAATGAAAAATCTTGTGTAATGACAATTATTGAAACAACGACATATAAAATATCAACCTTGCAATTATTAACTCGATAAAATCTTTGAGCGATAATTCTTTGTAACCATTATTGAGTAGTGCCTTCTTACGTAAGAATCAATAATTGGTGCGATCTGGTATCTTCTTTGCTTTCGACATGGCGTATTAGTGTGTTTTAACCATTTGGGTATTCAATGCGGTATTACTTGGTAACAACTTCTGTAGTTATTTTAAAACAACTTATATTTGTCGTTTTCTTCATCCAATAAACTTTTTTCAGTTATGGGGCCAACACATGGGCTTTGCTTGTGTCGTCGTGAATATTCCCAAACGATCTGAATATTCCACGACCAAGCGAATATTCCAAAACGATAATGAATATTTTATAACCACTTGCTTATTTTGAAATATTTGCGTATTTAACCCTTAACTATCCACATTAATCAAATCAACCCTTACTTATTTCAAAATAATAAATAAAGGAAATTCCTTTTTATTTAAAAATTTGAGGTCTTCTGACCTCCCCTCCTTATGAAATTTAAGTCCTCGAAATTGGCGTCACGTATACAGTGTTTGAAAAGGTGAGGATACCTCGCTTTTCATTTAGTTTCAATTCGGGGTCATTTCCTCTATAGCATGATTCCTCCACAAAACTTTAACTTGTGGTATGACCTTTCTTGCGTGGGACATGCTCCTTCTATCCAAGATCTTGGCGGTACCTCCTCATACGTTAAGTCTTGGTATCTCGTCGGTTCTAACTTCGATAACGTGGTTGGGTCTTTCACATATTCTGAAATACGGATATATGAAACACATTATGAACACGAGAGACATACTCGGAGAATGCTTATGAAGTCTATAGGCTACATTTCTACTACTCGTCGAAATTTGAAATGGACCCGATAAATGCGTGGATTGAGCTTTCCTCTCTTCCCAAATCTTGTAACTCCCTTCCATGGAACGACTTCATGACAATCATGATCCCTACATTAAATTCCCGTCCTTTCGATGAAGATCCGCATAACTCTTTTATGTCGATCTTGTCTTGGTTTGTATCGTTGTCGAATCATTTGGATCTTTTCGGTGATAAATACGTCTTAACTTTCGGGTCCCAACAATGTTGCTTCACCCACCTCATCCCAACATATTGGAGAGCGACATTTTTTCGTCCATATAATGCTTGAATGGAGCCACACTATATACTTGCACGATAAGCTTTGTTGTTGTAGGAGAATTCCACGATGGTAAATACTTATCCCAACTACCCTTGAAGTCTAGGACCACGAGTCTTAATAGATCTTGAGAGTTTGAATAGTCCTCTCTGATTGTCCGTCCGTTTGGGGATGGTATCTTAGAACTAAATCGTAAATCCGTGCCCATAGCTTTTTGCAAGCAAGCTAACCCAAAATCTTGAAGTGAATCTTGGGTCACGATCCGAAACTATGGATCTGAGCATGCCATGCAACCTCACAATCTCATTCAAATCGTCTACATACTAGCAAGGCGTTCGAGGAATAAGTCTCCGTGTCGGCAAAAAATGAAGCGGACTTGGTTAATCTATCAACAATAACCCAAATAGCATTGATGCCTTGAAAGCCGTAGGAAGACCCGTAACGAAATCCATAGTAATGTGTTCCCACTTCCATTCCGGAATCTCAGTGTGGTTCTGACGGACCCTTAGGTACAAGATGCTCACCTTTACCGTTGGCAAGTTAAACACATCGAGATAAACTTTGCAATCTCTCTCTTCATATTGTTCCACCAAAATGTATGTAGAAGATCACGATACATTTAGTACTTCGAGGATGGATTGCAAATGGCGTATTGTGTGCCTCCATCGTAATCTTGTACTTCAAATCAGTCGTTAGGAACCTGAAAGTCTAGAGTGGACTCGAAGTATTCCTTCTTCATCGATTCTAAACTTAGGAATAGCTCCTTCTTGTACTTTCTTCTTCTTCATACGCATCATTTCAAGATTGGGTGGCTTGAGCGACCTTAACTTTTCTATTAAAGTTGGCTCTGTCGTATACTTGACATCATCGCTTTTCGTTCCGCGTATGATCTTCTACTTCGATCGTCGGCTACCACGTTAAACTTTACGGGATGGTATTGAATAGTGTGGTGTAGTCTTTCAATAGCTCG
Source organism: Panax quinquefolius (assembly GCA_020205615.1). Taxonomy (NCBI): domain Eukaryota; kingdom Viridiplantae; phylum Streptophyta; class Magnoliopsida; order Apiales; family Araliaceae; genus Panax; species Panax quinquefolius. The sequence goes on along the minus strand of CM035155.1, from coordinate 152,145,294 downwards.
AGCCAGCGTCATTGCTTGCGTGTTGAGTTCTTTTTGAGTGAAGAAATATTTAAGGCTTTTATGGTGCGAATATATCTCCACTTTCTCCCCGTATAGATAGTGCCTCCATATTTTTAAGCGGCAAAATTTGCTTGCTGCTTGACTCTAGATCATGGTAGGATAATTCCTCTCATACTCTTTAAGTTGTCGCGAGGCATAGGCTATGACTTTCCCGTTTGCATGAGAACACATCCTAACCCTTTGCACGAAGCATCATTTAGATAACAAATCCATCCGAACGGATGGTATTGTTAGAGCAGTCTTAAAATAAGTCTCCTCTTAAGCTCTTGGAAACTTTTCTCGCATTCTTGCTCCAAGCAATTTTGTATCCTTAGGGTTAAATTTGAGTTAATGGAGTAGCGATTAGAAAAACCCTTCCACGAATCTCAGATAATAACCGGCTAAGCCCAAAAAGCTCGTGCTTGATCCATGAAACTTGGTTGCTCCCACTTTGTATTGCTTGATCTTGGCCGGATCAGCGGATACTCCATGTTTTGACACCGCGTGCCCAAGGAATGCTACTTCCTCGAAGCGAACTTCGCATTTCTTCAATTTGGCATATAGTTGGTTTTCACGAAGCCTTTGGAGTACCGACTTCAAATGGTGCTCATGATCTTCGCGGCTTTTGGAATATATGAGGATGTCATCAATAAAAACAACAACGAATTGATCGAAATATTCCTTGAATACTCGGTTCATCATATCCATGAAAGCGCGGGGAGCATTAGTTAGTCAAAAGACATGACTAAAATTCATAATGCCCCCATCTGGGAGGAGTTACGAAGGCGGTCTTTGGAATATCCTCGATTCTAATCTTGGTGATGATATCGAGCGAAGATCGATTTTTGAAAAGAATTGTGCCCCTTACATTTGGTCGAACAAGTCATCAATACGAGGTGAGGGATACCTATTCTTGATGGTGACATGGTTCGATTCAGATAGTCGATACTGAAAATCGCATACTCCGTCTTTCTTCTTTACAAATAAAGCAGGAGCACCCCGAGGAGATGTCTTGGGGCCAGATGAAACCGATGTCCAACAATTCACATAGTTGGACCTTTAACTCTGAAGTTCAATAGGAGCCATTCGATATGGGGTTTTAGAAATGGGCTTTGTGCGGGTTCAAGATCGATAAAGAATTGACTTCACGTTACGGGGTGTGGCAGGGAAGTTCTTGAAATCGTCGGGAAAATCGATAACAACGGGAATATTATTCAAATTTGGCGTGTCTTTATTCAAATCCATAACATGGGCTAAGAAAGCTTGACATCCGTTTTTAATAAGCGAATAGCTTTATGATTAGATATGATGTGATCGATTTTAATGGTTTAGTTGCTTGAATTAAATACAACGGGTTGGTTAGGAATATGAAAACTAACACCTTACGAAAACAATCAATTTTGGCATGATGAGTAGTTAACGATCAATCCTAAAATCACATCAAAAGCAAGTATCTTTAAAGAGATAAGGTCAGCGGTGTAAGGTAATGGTGCCAACTTGAATCAAACAAGATTTATAAGCGATGGATGTGATGAAAGTTTCTCTAACGGAGTTTCCACGAGATAGGTCAAAGTCTAATTTCTCGGTCGAGTTTAAGCGTTGAGCACATGTGCGGGAGAGATAAATGAATGGGTATACGGTTATCAAGTAAGGTATAAACTTAGCGAAATTTATAAATAGCTTACCGTGATCACCTCGTTTGGGTTCTCGCATTATGACCGATCCTGAACAAAGCGCTCTTCCGGAATCGTTGACTTTGACTTTTACGGGACGATCTTTTGAGTCACGAATCCCCATTGAACTAGGTTTATTCTTGTCTGATCTCGGCGATATGTCCTTCCTTTCCACAATTATAGCATACCTTGAGCTGTTGTGGGCGGTTTGGTGATATGTCCCTCTTTTCGCATTTGTAGCATATAATGGGTGGTGGTTCTCCTCCACCAGAACCGATTCTTTTTGTACTTTGTCATCTTCACATAGTGGTTGTTAAATCTCCTCTTTTAAAATCTCCTCTGACTCGCTTCTTCTATTTTTTCATGGCCATGATTACCACGGAGTGGTTACCATTTTTGTCCGTCTGTTTCTTTCTCATTTGGTTATCATTATTACATTGGTGCTATATCTACGATGCGATCTGGTTGTGGTCCCTCGATTGGCCGTACTCGTTATCTCGCTCTAATAATTGAGCCACATTTTACAACATCTGAATAAAGAAAAATTTATGAGAAATGAGATCTTGGCGTATCTTGGGTTTCAAACCTCTAAGAAACATCCGCGTCATCGTTCCTCATTCTCCACCAAATGAGTCTGAGCACGGATAACTCTGCAAACTTTGCCTCGTCTTTGAGACACCGTCGTCGTTTTGTTTTGTTCAATCGATGAACTCCACTTCCTTCCGTATAGCCGAACACTTTCGGAAAGTATTTGTCATTAAATAGCTTCTGAAAGCGTCTCCCAGACATCTTTGAGTGCGGTTTGGATGGAGTGCAACTTCACAGACTCCCACCGATGATCACTTTCTGCCTGCACGGAACATAAAGGTGGCGAATGGAACCTTCATTCCTCCGTGCATCCCAGACATCGAATATCTTGGTAATTTGTTTGACCCGTGTTTCATGCCCGTGATCGGATCGGCTTTCCCTTAAATTACGGTGGTCCCGACTCTTTGAGCTGCTTGTTTGTGACAACTTGTAATTCTATCATTTCCTCTGTATTTTGAACACGAGTCTCCTAAATGCGATTTTGCATGAGCTACAAAAAACTTCTAAACATCCCCTCGTTCATCATCTGCTTTCGATGGTGTTGTTCACGGGAGGAACATTGCCCGACTGTTGCCGTTCTCCTCGTTGGTGAGTCTGAGGCATCTCCACGGTCTCATTTCCATTGTTAATATTCTCGATCGACATTCTCAAATCTTGTCGTAAAACAAGGGTTAATTAAGAAATCAATATATCACATAATATCCTATATCTTGACCAACTAACAAATAAGCTTAGGTAGGACACCTTTAGCGAAGGATTTACTCGTCTCTCCTCTGATTACATTCCCGATCTCATGGAGATCATCATCCCTAGCTACGATACCAAGCTGTGGCGCCCCCCAAAATAGGTATACATCACACATTATACGAGTTGTCGATCGTGATGCGAAACAACTACAACTTTATTATTACAACGATAAAGCGTGAGTTTGAATACAAATATTATCTTACAGACAATATCTATACTCAAATAAATCCTCATCACATTTATTGATACATTATTTTACAAAAATGGTGAGGACTACTAAACAATCCTTTCTAAAACCTTCATTCCATATTACCAGGCTAAATACTTCATATATTCTAGCCTCCACGAGAAAAATGGAACAAAAAGGAAAAGGGTGAGCTCATTAGCTTCGATAAAGAATATTATGACTAAGATAATATCTGACAAATTATCGTTAGTCTTGACGAGGAAAAAATATAATAGAATCTGATAGACAACAAATTTTAAATCAATATTACATGGCGAAATAATAATTCATTAGAAGAGTTAAGTAGAGAATGCAAACTACTATCTTACATGTATGAATTTAAAAGTTCATCGTCTCTATCTTTTATCCTGTAACATCAATCGATATACATACGGAATCAAATATTCATCTTTTTTGCTTTCTGAGGCGAAAGATATTCATCGATTAATTCGTATTCATTTAAACACTGTTTCATCTTTGCTTTTCTCTGGGCGAAAGATATTCTTGAAAATCATTCATCTTTTCATCTTTCTGGGGCCGAAGATATTCTTAAAAATCATTCATCTTTTTTGCTTTCTCTGAGCGAAGATATTCCATAATATCATCATTTAAGGCGAGGATGATGAAAAATATTTTTTTTTTTTTAAAAGCGAATCCGGTGAAACAAAATGACAAGGATTAAGGATTAAGGATTAAATACTTGGTTTTATCCGTCCAAAAATACCTCAAAAATAATCATAGTGGTGTAAAATTCAAGAATGATCAAAACATGGATCTGATCGAGTTAGTATCCGAATAGATGTTTTAGACGAAAAGAAGAAATTTTATTTTTAGGTTGAATAGTCTGCAGTATCGTGAATAGTCTTGAGTATCGTGAATAGTCTAGTCTTCTATCGTGAATAGTAACTCAGACACCAAAAGATAGAAATTCCACAAAAAACATCTTCACGCTTACGTGAATAGTACTTTAGTGAATGAATAGTAACTTCGTGAATAGTAACTTCGTGAATAGTAACTTCGTGAATAGTAACTCATGAATAGTAACCCATGAATAGTAACCCCAGAGCATGAAAAAAGTTCCAATTTGATAAAAACTTGGATCAACATTTCGGTATAATGATATTGAAGAAATAATATCATTCTGAAAAAAAATAATATCCTTACCTCGAAAAGATCGATCTTACAGCTAGAATCTAGGGTATAGTCTTTGAAGGAACTTGCAAATCTAGCAATACTCAAAGTATACTCAAAATACTCACAAGAATAAACTCGATAATATAGAGAGAAAAACTTGATTTACGGTGTGATTTTCAATTCTAACTAAGCACCTATTTATTTATAGAAATTGCTTAGAACACAAAAAGCGAAAATTTAATAAATTAATATATATATATATATATAATTCATCGCATCAACCTTAGAATTCAGATCCTAGCATTTCCCACATGCCACCTTCTAGAAAAGTAAGAAAAAAAAACGTTTTTCATAAAATAAATAATTAAAACTTTCAAAAATCAATTATTTGAACTTGAACTTCAATAATTCATAATAAATAGCCCTTTCATCAGAAAATTCGAATCTCGCGAGTTTTTATAGGAAATTCAATTCTCTACAACTTTGCGAAGAAAGTTTTTTCCAAATTCCAAATGAAAATTGGCAAAAATCCTGAAGCGGCGATTTTACAATTTATAATCAAATTTGATCGATAAATGGGGTCCATGAGCATGTTTAACATGTTTTAAACATTTATTGCAACAAAAATACTCTTCCTCCTCGTATACTCATATATCCCACATTAGTTTGTAAAAATATCACCAGTTAATATATTATTAAAATAATATATTTAAATGAATTATTTTATCGAGAAAAAGATAAAATTTCAATTTTCAAAAATTGTCATTATAAAAATTTTCTCCATCTATATCCACATAAAATCAATATTTTCTCATCATATGAATCAATAATTAATTATTCATAAATAATATTCTGAGAATCCTGATATTGTGACGAGGCGGTTCGAGGAAGAGGGGCTTTCGATAAAAATTCTTCTTCTTGGCGGCATGATTAGGTGACCAAACCTCTCCTTAGAGCGAGAACTTTCTAGACATTGCCAATAATGTTATCTAATAATATTATTAGGATAATATGAATTATTAGCCGATAATGAAAAATCTTGTGTAATGACAATTATTGAAACAACGACAATATAAAATATCAACCTTGACAATTATTAACTCGATAAAATCTTTGAGCGATAATTCTGTAACCATTATTGAGTAGTGCCTTCTTCTACGTAAGAATCAATAATTGGTGCAATCTGGTATATTCTTTGCTTTTCGAACAAGCGTATTATTAGTGTGTTTTAACCAGGGTATTCAGCGATATTACTTGGTAACAACTTCTGTGATTATTTTAAAAACAACTTATATTTATATCGATATTTTTAAAAAAATTTATTTGTCGTTTTTTCATCCATAAACTTTTTAGTTATGGGGCCCACACATGGCTTTGTGCATCGTCGTCAATATATTCCCAAATATTCGAATATTCACGACGAATATTCCACGACGAAGCGAATATTCCCAATAATAATAATTTAACCACTTGCTTATTTTGAAATATTTGCGTATTTAACCCTTATATCCATATTAATCAATCACCAAATCCCTTACTATTTAAAAAATAAATAATATAAATTCCTTTTTTAAAGGGGTGGCGTATACCTAATTTTGGGGCGTCACAATAATGCGTAATAAATTATCATTAACTTCTGTTTGTGTTAAAACCGATAAAATATAATGAACATCAAGTTTAACTACAATGGAACCAAAAATCCATTAAAAGAGTCAAGTAAAAATAAAATCTACTATCTTTTATGATTTAAAGGTTTTTCATCATTTATTATAAATTGAAACTAAATTTAATAAATATTCCACATCATCGAATCACCCTAACATGTAAGACCAAAATTTTTTTTTAAATAAAAAGGAATTTCCTTTATTTATTATTTTGAAATAGTAAGGGTTGATTTGATTAATGTGGATAGTTAAGGGTTAAATCATGAAATATTTCAAAATAAGCAAGTGGTTATAAAATATTCATTTTTGTCGGGGAATATTAGTTTGGTGGTGGAATATTAAATCTTTGTCGGGGAATATTAAATGCGGCCGGTATGACCGACCATGTGTGGGCCCATGTGAAGCGATTGGATGAAGAAAGCAGCAAATATAAGTTGGTTAAAAATAGCGGCGTAGTTATTCTGAATTAAAATTTGTTGGAATACCGGTGGTTAAAATACGATGTCTGGCGTGGTTGCCTGATGGCACGCGGTATTGCAGTATTGTTGAATTATTGATCCTTACGTGAAGGCCTTTACTCGATAATTTTCCACGATGAATTCTTGTTCGATATTTTATTTTATTGATTGATAATTCTTTGCGTTGATATTTTATATTATTGTTGTTTCGATAATTGTCACTTTGCACATTATCTCCATTATCGGATCAATAATTCATATTATTTGAATAATATTATTAGATAGCATTATTGGCAATGTCTAGAAAGTTACATCGAGGAGAGGTTTGGTCACTAATTGCTTGGCGCCCGATGAGAGAAATCCTTATCGGAAAGCCCCTCTTTCTCAGGAGCGGCTTTGGTTGTCATAATTGTGATTACATAATATTATTTGTGAATAATTAATTATTGATTCATATGATAAAGAAATATTTATTTTATGTGGATATAAATGATGGATTTATTTATGTGGTTATAAATGAAGAAATTATTGTTGAGGTGTTTTATCGATATTTTACCGCAGTTGGAGGTATTAAAAATTAAATCGGGGTTTTGAGATATATTGCGGGGTTATAATTTTTAATCCGAAATTGTTGGATTAATAAATTTTTGGGTATGTTATACATACATAAGTTGAGTATATGTCCACAAATTTTGAGCAGATTAAAAATGCACGAATGATTTGTTGTGAATTTTAAGAGGTGTCGGATTAAAAATATGAATTAGGTTTATAATTGATTTTGGTGGAAAATTCTAGAATTGAGTGGGCCCCACTTGTGGTTGGTGAAGAAATGTGCTGAATTTTATTTCAAATGTGGTGGGTGGCAATAGTAGCGAGTAAAAAGCCATCGGAGGTGGCAGTCAAAATGCCTTGGTGGGCTAACATTTTCTATAAATAGAAATTTAAGTTAGAATTGAAAATCACACGAAAACAAAGTTTTCTCTCTTTCTCTCTATATTTATTGGCGTATTTTGTGAGTATTTAGATACTTTGAGAGTTCTTTATTGATCTGAGTTTCATTCGACATCACTTGAGCCTTTCCTTAGAAATCTTGATTCTTTGAGGTAAGGGATATTATTTTTTTTCGTAATGATATTATTTCTTGATATCATTATCTTTGAAATATTGATCTGAGGTTTTATCAAATTTGGAACTTTTTCATATCGGGTTCTTATTCATGAGTTCTTATTCACGAGTTCTTATTCATGAGTTCTTATTCACGAGTTCTTATTCACGAGTCTTATTAAGCGAAGCGTGAAGATGTTTTTTGTGGAATTTCTATCTTTTGGTGTCGGATTTACTATTCATGTATCGGATTATTATTCATATATCTGACCTTATTCACGTATCTGACCTTATTCACGTATCTGCACTATTCATGAAAAATAAAATTTCTTCTTTTTGTCAAAAATATCTATTTTGGATACTAGCTTTGATTGTATCCATGTTTTGATCATTCTTGAATTTTACACCACTATGATTATTTTTGAGGTATTGTTGGACATGGATAAAACAAAAAAATGAATCCTTAATCCTTAATCCTTGTCATTTTGTTTCACTTTGGATTAGTTTCTTTAAAAATATTTTCATCATCCTCGGTCTTAAATGATGATATTATTGAATATCTTTGGCAATATGCTTTGAATGATTTCTGAAGAATATCTTTGGCACAAAGATGAATGATTTCTGAAGAATATCTTTGGCACATGTGCAAAGATGAGCAGTGTTGAGATGAACATGACCAAGATGATTAATATCTTTGGCACATTAGTGCAAAAGATGAGCAGTGTTTAAATGAACATGACCAGTGATGAATATCTTTGGCACATGGTGCAAAGATGATGAATATTTGATTCGAGATGTATATTGATTGATGTTCTGAGGGGATAAAATATGATGATGAACTTTTAAATTCATACATAGATTATAGTAGTAGTTTCATTCTCTACTTAACTCTTACAATGAATTATTATTTCATTGCGAATATTGATTGAAAATTTGTTGTCTATTGTATTACATTAAATTTTTCCTGTTGAAGACTAACGATAATTTGTTGTATATTATCTTAGTCATAATATTCTTCTTGAGCTAGTTGAGCTCACCCTTTTCCTTTTTTGTTCCATTCTTCTCGGGAGGCGAGAATATAGCGAGATGCAGTGGGGTATGGAATGAAGGTTTTAGAAAGGATTGTTTAGTAGTCCTCACCATTTTTTGTAAATAATGTATCAATAAATGTGATGAGGATTTATTTGAGTATAAATATTGTCTAGAAGATAATATTTGTATTTAAACTCACAGTTTCTTGTTGTAATAATAAAGTTGTAGTTGTTTACGTACCGTGTATTGTGAACTCGAGAATGGGTGATGTATACCTATTTTGGGGGCGTCACGGTTGGTATCGAGCTTAGGGATATGATCTCTGGCGGAGATCGGGGAATAGAACTAGGAGGGAGGCGAGGTAAATCCTTGTTTAGTGTGTCTACTAAGCTTATTTGTTAGTTGGTCGATATATAGGGATATTATGTGATATATTGATTTCCTTAATTAACCCTTGTTTTATGGCGGTGTTTGAGAATGTCGTGAGAATATTAACGATGGAGTAAATGAGGCCGTGGAGATGCTGTCTTTACCAGCGAGGAGAGCGTCTGACAGTTTGGCAATGTTCCTCCTGTGAAACGACACCATGGGCGCGATGATGAGCGAGGGATGTTTAGAAGTTTTTTGCGATTCATGCAAAATCGAGACGAGGAGACTTCGTGTTCAAAATCTGAGGAGGAAATGATAGCAATTCACGGGTTATCACGACCCAAGCGATTCAAAGTTTGGGACCACGAATTTAAGGAAAAGCGGATCCGATCATGGGCGGAAACATGGGTCAAACAAATTACAAGATATTCGATGTCTTGGGATGCGGAGAACGAAGGTTCCATTCGCCACCTTTATGTTAAAATGGCGAAGCGGACTCTCTTTGGTGGGAGTGCGTGAAGCGTACCCATCGGCCTTTTCGGCATGTCTTGGGAGGCGTTTGAGAGACTATTTAATGACAAATACTTTCACGAAAGTGTTAAATCGTATGAAGGAAGTGGAGTTCATCAGTTAGAGCAAAACAACATGGCGGTGTCTCGATGCGAGGCAAAGTTTGCGAGTTATCGAGTTTGCACCTCATTTGGTGGAGAATGAGGAGCATTATGGCGGATGTTTCTTAGAGGTTTGAAACCGGCATCGTCGATATCTCATTTCTCATAAACTTTCTCTTTATTGAGATGTTGTAAGCGAGGGCTCAATTATTAGGCGAGATAACGAAATGATACAGTCGGTGAGGACCATAACGAGGATCGTACGAGAGATAGCGATCAGCAGAATAATGATAACTGCGGAGAAAAGCAGAATGGACGAAAAATGGTAACCACTCTGGTGGTAATCATGGTGGTCGTGAAAAGCGAAGAAGCGAGTCGGGAGGAGATTTTAAAAGGAGAGATTTAACAACGACTATGTGAAGGCAGCGGTCTTGCGTGACAAGCTGGTTCTAAGGAGAGAAATCGACCACCGGTCATATCTTCTAAATCACGGAAAGGGACATATCGGTCAAGCGCCCTGAGCAGATTCAAGGTATGCTATAGTTGTGGAAAGGAAGGACATATCGCTTTCGAGATTATGCAGATGGCGAAACCTAGTTCGGAGGGCGGTGACTCGAAAAACATCCCGAAAAAAGTCAAAGTCAGCGATTAGGGAAGGCGTTTGTTGTGGTTGGTCATAATCGAGAGAACCCAAGCGAGGTGATCACGGGTAAAATATTTATAAATTCTTGCGAAGTTTATACCTTACTTGATCTGGTCTTTACCCATTCATTTATCTCTCTGCGTTGTGCTCAGCGTTTAAACTTGACTCAGGAGAAATTAGACTTTGACCTATCTGTGGAAACTCAGTTAGGAAAACTTTCATCACATCCATTTGTTTATAAATCTTGTTTGATTCAAGTTGGCACCATTACCTTACACATTGACCTTATCTCTTTAAAGATACTTGCTTTTGATGTGATTTTAGGGATTGATTGGTTAACTACTCATCATGCCAAAATTGATTGTTTTAAATGGGTTGTTAGTTTTCATATTCTAACCAACTGTTATGCGAATTCAAACAACTAAACCATTAAAATCAATCATTGTCATATCTAATCATAAAAGCTATTAGTTTATTGAAAAGCGGATGTCAAGAGCTTCTTAGCCCATGTTATGGATTTGAATAAAGACACGTCAAATTTGAATAATATTCTGTTGTTATTGACTTTCTGGCGTATTTCTGAAGAACTTCCGGTCTACCCCGAGCGTGAAGTTGAATTCTTTATTGATCTTGAACACGATACAAAGCCCATTTCTAAAACCCCATATCGAATGGCTCTATTGAACTTGAGGAGTTAAAGGTCCAACTACGAGGAATTGTTGGACATCCGGTTTCATTCGTCTAGTACATCTCCTTGGGGTGCTCTGTTTTATTTGTAAAAAAGAAGAAGCGGGGAGTATCGACTTTGTATTGACTATCGGGAATTGAACCATGTCACCATCGAGAATAGGTATCCTCTACCTCGTATTGATGACTTGTTTGACCCGATTCTGAGAGCACAATTCTTTTCAAAAAATCGATCTTAGATTACGGATATCATCGGTGAAGATTAGGCGAGGATATTCAAAGGCGCCTTGAGAACTTCGGTATGGGCATTATGAATTCTTAGTCATGTCTTTCGGACTAACTAATGCTCCTGCGGCTTTCATGGATATGATGAGCCAAAGTATTCAGGAATATTTGGATCGATTCGTTGTTGTCTTTATTGATGACATCCTTATATATTCCAAAAGTCGTGAAGATCATGAGCACCATTTGAAAATTTGGTACTCGAAGGCTTGTGAAAACCAACTATATGCCAAATTGAAGAAATCGAGTTACGGCTTGAGGAAGTAGCATTTCTTGGGCATGTGGTGTCAAAACATGGAGTATCTGTTGATCCGTGAAGATTGAAGCAATCTGAAGTTAGGACAGCAACCAAAAGTCGGTGGTTGAAATCGTAGCTTTTGGGCTTAAATTTGGTTATTATCGGAGATTAGTGGAAGGGTTTTCTCGAATCGCTACTCCATTAACTCATTAACTTTCGAAAGGATCTGAAATTCGTTTGGAATGAAGAATCGAGAAAAGTTTCAAGAGCTTAAGAGGAGATTTATTTATTTTGTTCTAACAATACCATCTGGTTCGGATGGATTTGTTATCTCTGATGATGCTTGAGGCAAAGGGTTAGGATGTGTTCTCATACAGCGTGGGAAAGTCATAGCCTATGCCTCGCGACAACTTAAAGAGTATGAGAGGAATTATCCTACTCGTGATCTAGAGTTAGCGGCCCGATCGTTTTCAGCGCTAAAGATATGGAGCCTTATCTATATGGGGAGAAAGTGGAGATATATTCGGATCATAAAAAGCCTTAAATATTTCTTCACTCAAAAGAAACTCAACATGCGGCGGCGACGTTGTTGCTCGAGCTATTGAAGACTACGACCACACTATTGATACCATCACGGTAAAAGCGAGCGTGGTAGGTGGCGCGTTGAGTAGAAGATCATATCTTGAGGAGCGAGTGCGATGATGTCAGTATCGCGTAGAGCCAACTTTAATAGAAAAAGTTAAGGTTGCTCGAGCCACCTTGAGGCCGGAGGCGTCGTATGAAGAAGAAAGTACAAGAAGGAGCTATTAGGAGCGAGAATTGATGAAGAAGGAATACTTGAGTCCACTCTGAACTTTGTGTTCTAACGACTCGATTTGAAGTCTGAAGATTATGATGGAGCACACATACACCATTTGCAATCCATCCTGGAAGTACTAAAATGTATCGTGATCTTGACATACATTTTGGTGGAATAATATGAAGAGAGAGATTGCAAAGTTTATCTCGATGTGTTTAACTTGCCAGCGTGTAAAGGCGGAGCATCTAGTACCTAAGGTCCGTTGCAACCACTTGAGATTAGGAATGGAAGTGGGAACACATTACCATGGATTTAGTTCTGGGTCTTCCTACGGTTTCTCAAGGCATCAATCTTTATTTGGGTTATTGTTGATAGATTAACCAAGTCTGCTCATTTCTTGCCGTCTGGAGACTTATTCTCTTGAGCGTCTTGCTAGTATGCGTAAATGAGATTGTGAGGTTGCATGGCATGCTGTATCCATAGTTTGGGATCGTGACCCAAGATTCACTTCAAGATTTTGGGTTAGCTTGCAAAAAGCTATGGAGCGCAGTTTGCGATTTAGTTGGCATACCATCCCCAAAGCAGACGGACAATCGATCGAGAGGACTATTCAAACTCTTGAAGATTTATTAAGACTACTGTGTCCTGAGACTTCAAGGCGGTTGGGATAAGTATTTACCATTGGTGGAATTCTCCTACAACAATAGTTATCGAGCCAAGTATAGGTGTGGCTCCATTGAAGCATTATATGGGCCGAAAATGTCGTTCTCCGATATGTTGGGATGAGGTGGGTGAAGCAACATTGTTGGGACCCGAGTTTAAATGCGATATGACTCTAGAAAAGATCCAAATGATTCGACAAGCGTATACAAAAGCGGCTCAAGATCGACAAAAGAGTTATCGCGGATCTTCATCGAAAGGGCGTGGAATTTAATGTAGGGGATCATGTATTGTTGCGAGTTGCTCCATGGAAGGGAGTTACAAGATTTGGGAAGAGAGAAAAGCTCGATCCACGATTTATTGGTCCATTTCAAATTCTTGGCCAGAGTAGGAAATGTAGCCTATAGACTTGCGTTACCTCAAGTATGTCTAAGTGTTCATAATGTGTTTCACATATCGTACTTAAATAAATATGTGAAAGACCGAACCACGTTATTGAGTTAGAACCCGGACGAGATAAGCAGAAGACTTAACGTATGAGGAGGTACTATCAAGATCTTGGATAGGAAGGAGCATGTCCTACTGCTGCAAGAAAATCATACCACAAGTTAAAGTTTTGTGGAGGAATCATGCTTTATAGAAATGACACAGGGAATTGGAAGCGGAAATGAAAGCGAGGTATCCTCACCTTTTGAAACACACAGAAGTGCGTCGTCGATTCGAGGCGAAATTTCATAGGAGGGAGGTTGTAAGACCCCAAATTTTTTTAAATAAAAGGAATTTCCTTTATTTATTATTTTGAAATAGTAAGGGTTGATTTGATTAATGTGGATAGTTAAGGGTTAAATCATGAATATTTCAAAATAAGCAGTGGTTATAAAATATTCATTTTTGTGGGGAATATTAGTTTGGTGGTGGAATATTAAATGCTTTGTCGGGAATATTAAATGCGACGGTAGCGATGACCATGTGTGGCCCCATGTGAGAGCGATTGGATGAAAAAAAGCGACAAATATAAGTTGGTTAAAAATAACGGCGTAGTTATTCTGAGATTAAGGCTGTTGGAATACCGGTGGTTAAAATCTGATGATGTCTGGCGTGGTTGCCGCGATGCTTTACGGTATTGCAGTGTTGTTTGAATTATTGATCCTTACGTGAAGGCCTTTTCTCGATAATTTTCACGGTGAATTCTTGTTCGATATTTTATTTTATTGATTCGATAATTCTTTGCGTTGATATTTTATATTATTGTTGTTCATAATTGTCACTTTGCACATTATCTCCATTATCGGATCAATAATTCATATTATTTGAATAATATTATTAGATAGCATTATTGGCAATGTCTAGAAAGTTACATCGAGGAGAGGTTTGGTCACCTAATTGCGGCGCCCGATGAGAGAAATCCTTATCGGAAAGCCCCTCTTTCACAGAGAGCGGCTGGTTGTCATAATTGTGATTACGTAATATTATTTGTGAATAATTAATTATTGATTCATATGATAAAAAAAATATTTATTTTATGTGGATATAAATGATGGATTTATTTATGTGGTTATAAATGAAGAAATTATTGTTGAGGTGTTTTATCGATATTTTTACAGTTGGAGGTATTAAAAATTAAATCGGGGTTTTGAGATATATTGCGGGGTTATAATTTTTAATCAAACCGTTGGATTAATAGTAATTTTTGGGTATGTTATACATACATAAGTTGAGTATATGTCCACAAATTTTGAGCAGTTAAAAATGCACGAATGATTTGTTGTGAATTTTAAGAGGTGTCGGATTAGGAAATTAGGTTTATAATTGATTTTGGTGGAAAATTCTAGAATTGAGTGGGCCCCACTTGTGGTTGGTGAAGAAATGTGCTGAATTTTATTTCAAATGTGGTGGGTGGCAATAGTAGCGAGTAAAAAAGCCATCGGTGGCGGTCAAATCTGCTTGGTAGGCTAACATTTTCTATAAATAGAGGGCTAAGTTAGAATTGAAAATCACACGAAACAAAGTTTTCTCTCTTTCTCTCTCTATATTATTGGCGTATTTTGTGAGTATTTAGATACTTTGAGAGTTCTTTATTCGATCTGAGTTTCATTCGACATCACTTGAGCCTTTCCTTAGAAATCTTGATTCTTTGAGGTAAGGGATATTATTTTTTTAAGTAATGATATTATTTCTTGATATCATTATCTTTGAAATGTTGATCTGAGTTTTTATCAAATTTGGAACTTTTTCATGTCGGGGTTACTATTCATGAGTTCTTATTCACGAGTTCTTATTCATGAGTTACTATTCACGAGTTCTTATTCACGAGTACTATTAATGAAGCGTGAAGATGTTTTTGTGGAATTTCTATCTTTTGGTGTCGGATTTACTATTCATGTATTCACTATTTATTCATATATCTGCCTTATTCACGTATCTGGCACTATTCACGTATCTCGACACTATTCATAAAAAATAAAATTTCTTCTTTTTGTCCAAAACATCTATTTTGGATACTAGCTTTGATTGTATCCATGTTTTGATCATTCTTGAATTTTACACCACTTGTGATTATTTTTTTGGGTATTTGTTGGACATGGATAAAACAAAGTCTGAATCCTTAATCCTTAATCCTTGTCATTTTGTTTCCTTTGGATTAGTTCTTTAAAAATATTTTTCATCATCCTCGGTCTTAAATGATGATATTATTGAATATCTTTGGCACATGTAGTGCAAAGATGAATGATTTCTGAAGAATATCTTTGGCTTTGTAGTGCAAAGATGAATGATTTGTATCTTTGGCTTTAGTGCATGATGAGCATGTTGAGATGAACATGATTGATGATTAATATCTTTGGCTGTAGTGCAAAGATGAGCAGTGTTTAAATGAACATGACCCAATGATGAATATCTTTGGCATAGTGCAAAAGATGAATATTTGATTCAGATGTATATTGATTGTTGTTACGGGGATAAAAGATGATGATGAACTTTTAAATTCATACATAGAAGATAGTAGTTTTCATTCTCTACTTAACTCTTACAATGAATTATTATTTCAGCTGCGAATATTGATTGAAAATTTGTTGTCTATTGTATTCTATTAAATTTTTCCTGTTGAAGACTAACGATAATTTGTTGTATATTATCTTAGTCGTAATATTCTTCTCTTGAGCTAGTTGAGCTCACCCTTTTCCTTTTGTTCCATTCTTCTCGGGGAGGCGAGAATATAGAAGATGCAGTCGGGGTATGGAATGAAGGTTTTAGAAAGGATTGTTTAGTAGTCCTCACCATTTTTGTAAAATAATGTATCGATATAAATGTGATGAGGATTTTGTGAGTATAAATATTATGCAGAAGATAATATTTGTATTTAAACTCACGGTTTTCTTTGTTGTAATAATAAAGTTGTAGTTGTTTACTGTATGCCATGTATTGACTCTTCAAGAATGGGTGATGTATACCTATAACATGGGGGTAACATTCACGGTGTTCATTGCGAATAGTCTCTGTATAATAAAGAATGGAATAACAAAAAGAAATCACCGTAAATGCGATAGATCGCAGGCGCGAGTTATTCCAACAGAATAATAAATAACGGAACCCGGTCCAGTAAAAGCGCCTGCACGGCGAGATGTTCCAATGAATAATAAAGAATGAAACCAGTCCCGTAAAACACACAGCATGGGATGTTCCAACAGAATAATAATAAAGACGAACCGGTGTCCTGTAAAACACTTACGAACACAGGATGTTCCAATGAGAATAATAGAAGAATGTCACCAAGTATAGGGTAAACCACGTATCTGAGTTATTCCAATAGAATAATAAGCAATGGAATAACAACAGTTCTCTTCATGAATAAGAAAGAATAACACCCTTACTTTTGGTAGGAGATTGAATCTTTACAGATAGTGTAGTAACAAAATACTCTTCTTCTTTCTCTCTTATTCTCTCTATACTTTCTCTCTCTATAGCTTGAATGAATTAAGTGAAAAATAATGAAGCACTTAGCCTCTATTTATAGAGGATTTCTAACTCTAGCACCGCCATGTGAAAAGGCAGTGGGCAACGAACGCGTGATGTGAAAAGAAAAGTGGTTTGACGCCTTTGTAATGTGAAACGACAAAGTGGTTCGGCCTTTTGTAATGTGAAACGACAAGTGGTTCGGCGTCTCGTAATATGAAACGGCAAGTGGTTTGACGTCTGGTAAAGGTAATTACTATTGACGAAGGTAATTACTATTCACAAAGGTAATTACTATTGACGAAGGTAATTACTTATCATTTAAGAGACTCTTAGATGATGACATATATTTACCATAAAATAATCAAACTTACCACAAACGCCTCATAATGACTTTTATATACATCAAGGATTGAATAAATATTACCACAAATCATTTTATTTTTAATCAACACATATTTAATCTTTCAACAATTATTAATTATTTATAACTTGTCGTCTCGATTATTGATTTAATCTATAACATATTATACGAGATGATCTTGTGACAATAATTGAATCAATAATATAAGAGATATGATCACGACAATTCTTTAGAATAATTGAGCGTAAATGAGTGTGACTTCTCACGTAAGCATCGATAATCAATATCGTGTCTACTATACAACTGACGCGGCGTATTCTTCGTACTTTTACTAAGGGTAGTTCAATGGTTTTAATTGTAATACCTCTGCCATTATTTTTATAGAAAGATAATTTTGTCGCTTTTCTAACTACGACAATACTTCCGCTTAATGTTCACTAATGATTGGTAATTATATATGAATATTCCCGAACCAAAGAGAATATTCTCCCACCAAACGAATATTTTATAACAACTTGCTTACTTTTGCAAAATTTATAAAATTACCCACAACTATAACATTATATCAAATTTATTCCATAATATTCAAAAATAATATTTATAGAAAAATTCATCTTTATTTATAAAAGTGGGGTCTTACAAGATACATATAAATTTTAATGATATAATTAATAAAAAAAATTAAATAATTTATTATGAATACAACAATATTAGTTAACATTTATTAAATTCACAATAAATATAATTTTTTATAAATGAACTTTGAAAATTCAAAATAAAATCCTTTATGTAGGACTAAGTGAGCATAAGTTTGTAAACTAGCCGGTAGACCGAGTTAACTTTGATAATGTCGGTCATACGAGACCTTTTCCGTCCTATTACCACCCCGAAGACGGATTAGTGTTGTAACATCTCAGTCTCAAATCAAAAAATATAAGAAAAAATTAAGTCTGTAGTGATTTAAGATGACCTAAGAAGATAATATTGGATCAGTAGTTAAAATTCTTATTGGGATAGATTTGATTTGATTCGGACTTAAAATTTAATTTAAAATTTATTCCGGACTCGAGATTTGATCTGACTTGTTTCAAGTCTCAGGTTAGTTGGGTCGGGTGAATTTACTCGCGACATTATTTCAACAACCACATTTTACACCGTCCATCATAATATTTAAAGACTGAAATTGAATTGGACTTTGTCCCTATTGTTATTCCGTTTAGCTTTGCGTTTTTTACTTAAATTTTGACACATAATTTTTTATTTAATTTTAAAATTAATTAATATTAAATAAGAGATTATGTATCAAATATTTAAGTAGAGACGCGAAAGGACAGAAAAACACAAATCCACTGCATCTCTCTGTGTATTGTATATAGTTAGTATTTATCAGTAGTCTCTTGAGCGTCAAATGTGAACAAAGATTCACCTTCCCCCGAGTCTCTCTCCCACCCTCCTCATCCAAATTCAAACACATTTCTTAATTCAAATAAAATAAATAAATATCCTATCTCTCTTTTCAAACCCTCAATCCATCCATATTAGGGTTTAAATCATCGTCACCTTCATTATCTATCTGCCTCTTTCTCTATCTTTCAATGGCATTATCGTGAAATTTGATGGCGGCTACTTCTGGAGGCTTATCCACGCGTTTGGGCTTGCGACTGGACTTGTATCCACTGAGTAATCATCACCACTACCATGGAATTGTCACTTTGAAGAAGCAGCAGCGGAAGAGGATGACGGATTCCTCCTCCCGGATCATCAAATGCTGCTGCTCGGACTCGGTGCTTCCGATTCGGGGAACCGCAGGCCGTCACCGGAAGAGCGAGGATAAGCCTGAGGAGTGGCCATTTGATCCTAACAAGAACAATCGCAGAGTTCGAATTCAACCTACCCCTGCTGCATTGCCCTTTGCTTCTTCTCAGTAAGTTTCTAATCATTTTTTCACCTTATCTCTGTATACAAACAATTTCAAGTAATTACTCTTGCTTTATTTTCTTCTTTGTCAAATGAACGTTCCTTTATCTTTGCGCCTTTTCTTCTACAACTTAGAAAAGCAGATTACTTTAATTTTTCTCCCAAAGTCATGATTTTGGTGTGCAGTATGGATCATTGTCGATAAATAGCTAATGAAAATTCCTGGAATGTGAAGAAAGATTATAAAAATGCACGACTGAGTCTTTTCTTTTTTTATTTCTTAAAGCCTACCTGCTTCTTTGTTTTGGTCTCAAAACTGAATTCATGTCATCTAAGATTTTGTTATAACGTATTAGTGTGCTATTGCGGATTGAAGTCTAGTGCTACTATTTAATATGCCGGTTTGCTTTTATGCTGACAACTAGAAGGTGGAAATCCTCTTAGATACTGCAGTACAAAATTCAAAAAGCAAAAGATGAATTTGGTTAAGAAATTTGATAAACATTAGTTTACCAAAATTTAAAAGAACAAAAGGACAATTATAAACATATTTTTGGTGGGAAAGAGTGATTAATCTTTGTTTATTTAGGGAAAAAAATGACTGATTAATCTATTGTTTATTTGGACCAATTTTTTTTTTCTTAAAATCCTTCCTCAGGGTAGGCTCTGAGTTGGATTGGGACAAAAAAAGAGTGACTAATCTCTTGCTAGGTGAATAAATCGCCAAAAAGGCAATGGTTTCATTTGTGACTGGCTACATAAATAATTATTTATTTTTCATTTATTTCTAATACTACTACATAATCTCACAGCAGCAAGAAGTGCCAGTATCATTTGGCACTAAATGTAACGTAATAGTATATTCCTACTTTACCATAGCACTTCCTTCAGATTAGACCACAATTTCATTATACAATAAATAAAAAAAATCTTTTTTACTCCATGTACATGATGATGGCAAATAGATTGTCTATGTGCTAGATTTTTGTAACTTTTGCTGGACTTTAAATTGCTGCAGATCTCGTGTTTCAAAACAAGAGAAATTCTTCCCACGTTGTGTGCCAAGAAATTCTGGTCCCCAGTCCCGTGATACCCCTCCTAAAAGAGGTAATGTTTGATATTTGTGTTCTCAATCTAAGCATGCCCTATTCTTTCTTGATAAGCATAAAACTTATCTGCACATTTATGTTAGTTATATTTACTGTTGCCTTCATTGTAGACACTGGTATTGCAAATGAGAAGGATTGGGGCATCAGCCTTTTAAACGAAAATGTCAACGAGGCTGGTACTAACGAAGATGGTAGTACTTGGTATCGAGAAAGTGGAGAAGACGTTGGGGAAAATGGATACAGATGTAGATGGACTAGGATGGGTGGCCAAAGCTGTGATGGCTCTTCGGAATGGAAAGAAACGGTATAAACTTAGTGCTCAGGATTCAATATATAATTTATTTATAAGAATGTGAAGTTGAGTAAACAAAATTGTGCATAAATTGATAGTTTGTAGGACAAGTTGGTTCTAATGATTATTTTAATATTTAATCTCTTAACTATGTTTGGACTACCAATTACTTGTAACAATGAACAATTTCAAGGGACTTTTAACAAAAGGAATAAGAATTAATTAAGTAATCATCTAGATTTCTATCATAGATGATTTTACTGCAGAACAAAATTTTTCGTTAATCTCAAGCCAATAACACTAATTTAAAAAGGGAAAAAGTTTAAGCTACTAATTCAGAAAAGAAAAGAATATACAGAAATACATATTAAAGTTTTTTTTAATAAGTAAAATAAATGGTAGTCATTCTCGTGGGCACCTAAAATAATATAGGAAGAACTCTATCAGTCTATCTATAATCCAGATATTGGTCGGTCCAGCAGACCAAGCAATGCAGTTAGAGTTTTGACTTCCTCTGAAGGAATGCATTTAGATGTTTAAGCTTCAGCTGATTATAAAAAACTACCATTGATGTTATAATCTATAATGGCTTCATATCCTATCCCCATATAAGCCCCAATCTCAGTCATATGAACAGACTGCCCCTAATCGTTCAAAAGCAGGATATACTAAGGTTTATTAGTGACCTAGGTAACTAGACTGATGACTTCACTGTTCTCATGGAAAGCTTACAATATCACATCAATATTTTTGGTCTTAGATCGAGGTGGACAATTACTCAAAAACCTTTTAATCATTTTCCGTTTCTGTTTTATGTATTGGTTTTCTGAATATTACTGATCAGAAATTCTGGAACCTTGTAGAAGCATCAAAATAGGCAATGCACTGTTAACTTCATTAAATTCAAGATTATTGTTGCTTGCAACTCTTGGTATTAGATCTATAATTCTACATCTACATTGTATTCATATATTAAGTACCATCCCAGGTGGATGCATTTAATTGGATTTGTTGATCTACTTGACAGTGGTGGGAGAAAAGTGACTGGACTGGATATAAAGAGCTAGGTATGTTGTTGACTAAATAGATCAGCTCTAGTGATCTTTTATCGTTTTTGATGCAATTCATTCATGGCTATTGGTTTTGTGTAAATAATTTTCACTATCATGTGTCTCCTGAGTCCTGATAATGAGCTGAATACTGGAGGTTGCATTTTAATTATGGGAAAATGTTTTTGATTTCATATTGGTAGTAAACATCATCGTCTTTATATTTCTATATCCTGTTGTTGTTGTTGAGATTACCATATTTCTAGTAATGCACCAATTATATTTCTCATTGTGTACATAATAGTATTATTCAAGTTTATCTGGCAAGTCGTACTTAGCATATGTTAATGGTAATCTATACACCTTAGTTAATGCTTTAACAATTAAGCTATTTTGATCGCATTCTTTATATTTTTGTCCGATAAACACTCTAATGTAGACATGTAGTAGAACACTTTGCTACCAATAATGTATACTCTTCATATAGGAAGATATCCATCATATTCTAAAGACTTGCACATCTAAAAGTCGCTGTGTCCTGGACCTCTGTTCAAGTAATTAATTTTTACAGCGACTTAATAGGTGTGGAGAAATCTGGAAGAAATGCTGAAGGGGATTCATGGTGGGAAACATGGCGAGAAGTTCTTTACCAAGATGAATGGAGGTTTAAATTTATTATTCTTCTCTTAATCTGACTAGAATGCTCACCCCTACAGTGCAGACAAGCTACTGTGAGAGATTATAAAAAATTGTTAACCGATTACAATTTTCATAGCTATGACAAAATAATTGTTGCTTTCTGAAATTGCAGTAATCTTGCTAGAATAGAGAGGAGTGCGCAGAAACAAGCAAAATCAGGCATAGAAAATGCTGGATGGTATGAGAACTGGTATGCATAATATTTGTTAAAAGAAAATTGTAACTTTTTAGACCATGTTACCCGCTCAATATTAATGGGACAACTTTTTTAATGTAGGTGGGAGAAATACGATGCTAAAGGCTGGACCGAGAAAGGTGCACATAAGTATGGTAGACTAAATGAACAGTCATGGTGGGAAAAGTGGGGAGAGCATTATGACGGAAGAGGATCAGTTTTAAAATGGTACTATCTTAAATTCTACATTTCTCTTGCTTGGAGTTGTACCATTTTGGACCTCCGTATTTTAAAAAAGTGACCTAAAACTATTACTCTATATGTGCTGTAAAATTTAGTAGTTGAGAACATTATGTCCGTATACATTTTGTGTGTGGCTCTGGTCTTCTAGGAAAACAGTATTTTCTTCTTTGATCCTGATATACTGTCTCCTATAAACTGAAATTCATTGCTGGCAGAAGCAAAGTAACATTAACTTTACACCATTGTTCTGTTTATTTTGGTCTAGTAAAACGCCTCTTTGTTGAACATTTAGAAAAGAGGTACAGAGAAGGAAATGTGTATACTCCATATAAAATACCTGTAGCTTATCATGATTGATATTCCTTCGCAGGACAGACAAATGGGCTGAGACTGAATTGGGTACCAAATGGGGAGACAAGTGGGAGGAGAAATTCTTTGCTGGTATTGGTTCTCGTCAAGGGGAGACTTGGCATGTATCTCCTAGTGCTGAACGTATGTCTCCTTGACCTGAATCTTAGATTTGAATATATATATATATATATATATATATATATATATATATATATATATATTGGATAAGCTGTTATTTTTTTGAATATAGTATTAAATGGTCACAAATTTTGAGCTGTGATAAGCCAATTACTAGTTCCACTGTTCCAGATGAAACTATAGTTTTATATAAGTTAATATAGCAACCGTGTTTGACTTGCACATGTGGTATCTTTATGTTTATTATCTGAACTTTTGAGTACATTGCATTTGTTGTTTATAGTAGATATCATCAAACATTTATCTCAAACACTTCGTTACAGACATGGTTTCAAGTATGTTTGGTCTCTCTTAGAAACAAAGACTTGTGCACAATCTCTATTTGTACTCCACTAGTATGTCTAGGATTTCTCATATATGACGGGGTAAATATTCCTGAGAGATCAATATTCCTGAGAGATAAATTGGGGTTTTTCTTAACATCGACTTTCTGGCTATAGTGATGCTTTAACCCTTTCTTGGCCATAGAGAGAATAGTGAAATTCACTTATTGAGATAATCCATTTATACACTTTGATGTTGTACTTTGGAGTTTGGACCATCAGGTGTAGGATTTAAGATTTTGTAATGTGTGCTTCTAATGCTTACTTGGTGAATTTGCTCATGTCATAAATTTTTTGTTCGCTGTCTAGGTTGGTCACGGACATGGGGAGAAGAACACTTCGGAAATGGGTATGCATCAGAATTATCATTATCATAACTCTTCAGTTTGTTTTGCAAGCTTCTTTTATGATGTTTTGTACTTTACCCATTGTTCAAATGCGAAACAAAGTGACTTCAGTGCTAAATCCCTTTTTGTTGGGTAATACATTAAAATCATATTTACTTGGTTTGTTTTTCGATAAGTCACATTTAGTTCTTTTGGAATTATACTTGGCATGTTGGTGGCAAATGATTTATTTACCGTGTCCTCTATGTATCAGCAAAGTGCACAAATATGGCAAAAGCACGACAGGGGAAAGCTGGGATATTGTGGTGGATGAAGAGACTTACTACGAGTAAGACATGTTTTGTTTAATAGAATAATAGACTTATTATATCTTCCTTCAAAAGCCTTGTTTAAGGCTACTCTAGACCTGTACTACTGTAATAATCTGGGTTATAGGCGAGCAAGTTTTTAAATGACAATTAACTTCTGATTGAAGGGCTGAACCTCATTATGGATGGGCGGATGTTGTGGGTAACTCAAGCCAGTTGCTGTCCATCACTCCACGGGAAAGACCGCCAGGTATCTTTCCTAATCTTGATTTTGGGCCATCACCACCACCTCCTCCTCCTCCTCCAAACGATGGCCCACCGGAATTGCCGCCCTCTCAAGGACAAACATGAAATTTAATCTCCATAGGTGGTTGGAAATTTCATTTGTATGGTAAAAAAAAATAAAACCTTCACATTGTAACGCATGTCAAAACATTTTATTCATTTTTTTAGATGAATTTCCGGGTTAATGCAATCTGTAGGGATTGTTCCAGTCTGTTTTATCAAGATACATGTTCTATAATGAATCATTTAAATTATTTATTGGCACCAACACATCATTTGACTTCAGACCATTGATTTTTGTTTCGATTCAGCTTATTATATTTATTGATCCGACTTTGAATCAATCGTGTGTGCAATGCCGCATTTGGATATTTGTCAAATGGTTGGATGAAGTTATTAGCCGGCCGGCTGGGTTTTT
This sequence comes from Panax quinquefolius, assembly GCA_020205615.1. Lineage (NCBI taxonomy): Eukaryota > Viridiplantae > Streptophyta > Magnoliopsida > Apiales > Araliaceae > Panax > Panax quinquefolius. The sequence goes on along the minus strand of CM035155.1, from coordinate 152,120,311 downwards.
ACTTTTTCATTCGTGACTCAATAATAATTTATTTATTTATTTTTGTCTACTATGTCTGTCTTGTAGTTCTTGCTCTTTTGTCTAAAGAGGAAATTAATTGGGCAAATGACAAATATACTTGGCAGAATCTTTGACCCACCTTGTATATGGACTTTTCAAAAGACAATTTCCAAGATAATTATGTGATTTATTTTATGACTACTCCTTGCTTTAATTATGTCAAACACTTCAACAAAAAATACTTTACACTTGTGGTATTATAGTAACTTACTACTACGTATTAATGTTATAACAGGCAACCATGTCCCACGATCTTTAATTATATGTACAAATATTTTATTAGAAACCTATCAAACACAAAAATTCATCTAAATACTTTATTATACCTAATAGTAATACCTAAGCTATTTTTTAATTAACCCCATAAATTTTAATTTAATTAGGTTTTGGTAATCAGAATCCCTCCAACTCCACCAACATCTCTTGTCCTATGCCAACTAATAAATATTTTTTTTGACAAATGATACATATATTGTAAATATTTATGTTAATTTTTTAATTATTAATAATATAAATAAATATTAATGATAATAATTTTAGAAAGATGTGTGACGAATAAATTTTTTTATAATTTAAATTAATTTTATTATACGAATTCTTCTGGATTTTCCTAATTAAATTAAATTCTACATTTATATTATTATTTATCCCATAATTTTATAAAACGGACCTACCATATACTCGGTCTTTCTCAATAGTATCATTTTTAGCTGGGAAAAAATAAGTTTTACGATAATGACCGGCTACCATTTGTTCTTCACCTAAGGAGTGAAAATTCAAAAACCCTCTTATTCTTCTTCAAGTTTGTACACTGTTAGAACTATTTTCTCTCTCCACTTTTTGTTGTTCTTGATCTGTGATGTGCTAAATGTTTGGCGGATGAATAGAAATTAAGAAAGTGATGATGAATTTCAAAAGCCCTCAGAAATTATTTATGCAGATTATGAAAAGGGTTTTAGATCTGGAATGGCGACTGGTTCTCTTAATTCTGCTCCCTTTATCTCTCCTCGTCTTTCTCTCTCTCTCAACCGCCACTTCCTTCAACCCCTTTTCCTATTTTGCCCCAATCAAATCCTATATTTGCGAGCGGACCCCTGTTCAGCGTCCAGTTACGGTGAATTTCGTCGAGGAATCGGCGGTGAGGAGAATGGAGAAGGTGAAGGCCGAGTTGGATCGGGCGAGAATGGCGGTTTGTTTGGTGGGCGGAGCACGGCGGTTCGAACTCACCGGACCTTCAATTGTTCAGAAAATTCTCAAGGTGTATCCGAATTCGGATCTTTTTCTGAACAGTCCGTTGGACTCCAATTCCTTCAAATTTTCTATCCTCAAGATATCTCCCAGAATCGGGGCCGTCAGAATATTCAAACCGCAGCGGATACCGGAGACCGAGTCGGAGGTCCGAGTTTTAAGCGCGGCTAACTCACCCAATGGGATACAGGTATGTATAATTAAATTACTTACTTCTTGTTAATGGAGCATCTATCTCAAATATCTATGGCCATTCATTATGATTTGTTTGTTGGTTGGGTAAAATACAAACAAATAGTATTTTATTAGATTTATAGATTTTGGGGGCTTTTATTACTATATTCTTTTGGATTCTTGTTCAGTGCAAACTGGCCAGCGGGAAAAAAAACACCATTTTTGAGTAAAAAGGATTTTTGTTAGGTTGCCATTTGGTTGAGCTGCTTTGGCCTACGAGAAGTTGAGATTGAGAGGTTCATTATAAAAATTTCTCATGTACCCTACGATTTAGGCGTGCTTTGTGAAAGTTTTTTTTTTTTTTTGGTTCAATTACAATTACGAAATCTATCATACATCATATTTGGACCGGATAGAAGTATAAAAATAATTTATAATATTAAATATTTTTTTAAAAAAATGGTCATTAATATAATTTGCGATATATATATATATATATATATAAATATGGAGTCTGTATTAGTGTAATTTTAAAAGTTACATCGATTGTGCGATCGTAGAAGTTATTTCACTCTCACGTAGAGTAGTCGTTTCTACGATTTGTGAATTTCTTTCTACTATCGTGATTACTACATAATAGTAGAGTGAATTCAATCTCTACTATATCGTGATTACTTCTACGATCGTAGGCCAGTATAACTTTTAAAAGTTCTGGCGGTACAGTATCTATTTTTACCTATATATATATATTATAATAATAGGATAGAACTCAATTTAAATTTGGGCGGAAAAATACAAGTACAGTTCAAATTCATTCTAATTGATTTGGATGAAAAAATACAAGGGCGGTTCATATTCATTCTAATTTTTAAATTATTAAAAAAGGGAAAATGGAGGATTTTATTAAGACGTACTTTTAAATACGGACAATTATTAATATACATATATATTTCAAAAATAGAGGTATAAAGTTTAAATATACACCGGCTACTTCTTCAATTAAAAACATAACATGTGATACAGGTTGGCCACTATTAATTAATGATTATGATACAAATGAGTCATGCCTTCATTGCTGTTGGTGAGTACTAATGTAGTGGCCCAAATAAATTACTAGTATTAATTAAAGTGATATCAAGTTTGGTGGCCTATAGTGTAGGTTAAGGAATGAAATATAGATTTGAATGTTTTATTCTATTTTAGCTGAAATTAATTATTTTATACTTTCTCTCCTAAGATCCTTATGTCTCAATGATTAAAAAAACTACTTATAAGGCTTTTTGCATGAAATTTTAGATAGAAATATTAAATTTCAATTAAAAATAAGAAATAATAATAATTATTAAATTCATTTCAATCATGATTAAACACAATTTTTTCATAAGAATAAGTCATTTTATAGTAATAAATTATTTTATTTTTATTTTTATTACTTTAATTCAAACGCAGCAAATATATGGGTTAAAAAATTAGTACTACTACAATAAACTTCTACTACTCTATTATTATTTAATTTTACTAGGGAAAAGTCAAAGATTAACCTTTTGCATGCACTTGGCGGATTAGTCAACCCAAATCTAATATTAGTGTCAAATCTAAGTAAGAAAAGCAACCAGTAATACTTTTCTTTTGTATTTATCTTTTTTTTCGAGGTTATAATCGTCATTTCATGTGCTGGCAGGGTCTGTTGCAATATTTTAATCTGGTAGAGGGATGCTTGACCATGATCAAGTCTTACCAAGACAAAAACAACTTCACCTACGATTGGATAGTCCGAACCCGAGTTGATGGCTACTGGTCCGCCCCGCTGGGACCCGACAAGTTCTTAAAGGGTCGGTACGTGGTCCCACCTGGCTCCTCCTACGGCGGCCTCAACGACCGCTTCGGTCTCGGGGATTACAACTCCTCCGCCGTGGCACTCGCGCGCCTCTCTCTCATTCCGCAGCTCAACTCGTCCGGGTTCTTTCAACTCAACTCGGAGAGGGCATTCAAGGCCCAACTCACCACCATGAAAGTCCCTTACACCGCCAAACGCCTCCCCTTCTGCATCGTGACGGACCGCCGGTACGATTTCCCTCCGACACGTTTCGGCGTTCCCGTGGCGGCGATTTCCAGCCAGGGCCCACTGAGCGGCGCCAAGTGCAGGCCGTGCACGCCTATTTGCACCGGGCCGAGCGTCGGGAACGTGATGTCGAGGCTGGACAGGGGTTGGAGCTGGACGAACTGGGCCAACGAAACGCTTGATCTGTGCGACGCTCATGCAGAGTGGGAAAATGGGTGGGAGAAATTGTTCGACAAGGCGGCCGGGAAAAAGTTGGCCGCCGCGAGAAAGCGAGTCGGGGGTTTGGAAATGGAGCAGTGCATTGCTGATTTTGAGGAAATGAGGCGGCGGGCGGCTTTTTGGGAAGCTCCGGCGCCGGTTGAGATTTGTAAGCTGGGGTTGGGGTCACACAGAGTACACATATCAAACTAATATATATATATATATATGTGTGTTTTTGGTAAAAAAAGTAGTTTGTTAGCTATGGTGTATAGAGAGAGGGGAGGGGGTGTAGGTACGTAGGTAGGTATACTTGGGTTCGTATGTCTTTTTACTATGCAATATTCTTTGGATTTCTTTTGTTGTAGTAGATAATAGATATAGTAGTAAAAGAATTACATTCATTCACAAGATGAGATATAAGAAGGTATGAGAGTAAATTTTGATTTGTTTCCTTCGAAAAAAGTACACTAAATAAAAATGTAGAATTAAGAATAATTTAGAAAATTATATTTCTAAAATTAGGTTCTTGAAAGCTAATCTTACCCTTTTTGTTATTTTTCAAATATTAAGACATCATCTATACATGAAAATATTAATGATACGTTTGAATTGAAGTAATGAAGGTGTGAATGGAATGACTGATTCATTCATATGGAATGAAAAAAATTGTGTTTAAAAAACATATAAAAATAATTCATTTCAATTCATTTATTCATTCCCCATCCAAAAAACGTAGCATTATTTAATCTATTATGGTAAGTTGAACTTTATTATCATAAAATTATGGAAGTGGTAATATGCATTATTGTTTGTGCTCCACTTTACTTTATATAGTTAAGTAAATGACATTTGACCCCTCCTCGTATATAATGGCAATAGCAGGCCGCAGGACTCTTGACCAAATTTTATTATAAAAGATTATTAGTATACTGAACTAACTACTAATTGGTAGGTGCTTTTGGGCGAGGTGGATTTATTTATAATTTTGCTGGGTCAGGCCTAGCCTCCTCATTTGATTGGGCCTGTCCATTCCTTAAGGTGCAATGATCCAACTTAATAATCATGCATGCATGTGAATGCCTCATCTTTTGTCAATCTTATATTTAACTTATTGTACCATTAGTATTTTCTGAAACTAATAAAGTGTGGATTTAGTTATTTATTGTTTGTGAGAGTGATACTGTAAAAATATAAATAAAATAAATAAATAAAGTTGTCATTTTATCAATATAATAAACAAACAAACATGCGACGCATTATCACAACCAACTAACTGTGACAATCACAATCACACTTTTCATTATATATATATATATATATATATATATATATATAATCCGGATCAAGTCAAGATACCAATTATCTTATTATTTTCCGTGCTCACCCTCCTTTAGCGACGAGACCATGACGTGACGGTTCGATCATCTGACCGTCGTTTATACTTTTAAGCGACGCTATATGTTGTCCGTCGCTAAAAGTATAAACAACGATTGTATGATCAAATCGTCATCATTCGAGTCCGTCAAAAAAAGTAGTACGTAATCGATAAATAAGGTATGACGACTGATCTCTCTTCTCTCTCTATATATATATATATATATATATAAAAAAACAATTAAAATTCAACAAAACGAAATATCAAGATATCCGAAATGAACTTTATACCACATCTTATCTACACTGAATTAAGTTTCACTTTTTTTTTAATGGGGCCTATATATTCCTTCACTGAATTACCTAAAATAAAATTAATAGTATATTAAGAATTTCACATCATTTTATAGTTTAAAATTAAAGCTGCATTTTTAATTTTGAAAAAAAAAATTAAAAAAATATTTAACACTGGAACTGGGAGTATCTATAATTATATAACCGACATGGATTAAGAACAATTCTCTACCAGGCGAAGTGGATCTGTTGCTACCAACAGAAAATTAATTGAAGTAGTAGTAGTTTGTAATGTTTGTTGCAAAGAAAATGATTTGGGACATATAATTGACTCGACTAAATAAATAAATTATTGATGAATCATTCCTTCATTATTTCGCTTCTTAATTTGTCTCATCATAATATATATAGGGAACTGTTAAATCCACAATAAAAAATATTATTTTCACAACAAAAAGGTCGCTATAGATCCTATAACTATAGTTTTAATTCACTGTCGTTATACATTTACAACGATATTTTTATTATAGAAATAACAAAAAATATTGTGAATTTAACAATTCCTTATATATATATATAAAGTAATTTAAGGCATGCTTAACTAAGTTTAACTAAGGTTTCTTAATAAAATTTTAATAAAAACGAGATAATTTTATCATATAGGGTTAAGTTTTTTATTTTTAGATTTTATATATAAAAAAATTATAATTATAATTTTTATACAAAAATTTTGTTAAGTAGCCTTAATCAAATTTAGTTAAAACATACCTTAGATTGCCTTTTACATATATAGGGAACTCTTCTTCAGGTTAGCGTTGGTTATAGCGACGATTCAATCTGTCACTGTAGCATAGAAAACCGACGTTATTATTATGGTGCGACGTCGCTATAATTTAAAAAACAGATTTTTCTGTGTTAGTGACGAATAAACCGTCGCGATTCGCCTTTTTAGTTGGTTGGAGAAAATTTTCACTTATATATATATATAATATGCTCACAATTATATATATTTGGTTGATCGATTGACAAATCTGTGGATGATGGTTGATAATTGAACAAACCTTGATAGAGTAGATAAATTTTCATAAATAAAAAGAAGAAAAGAAAAGAAAAAGGCACAAAAGAAAACAAAAAATAAAATTAATTAGTTAGATCTGATTTGAGTGGTGACATGCAGGAACTTTGTCTCATGTATATATATATATATATATATATTCTCCAATATCAGAGAAGTTGCATGAAAGGACTAACGTATTCATTTCAATTCAATTCGTCTATGAACATCCATCGAGGCTCCAGCTCTAAAGTCAGACTATGTATGTAAGTATGTATATGTATTCACCAACTAATTAATTAAATTTTGTAATGTTTGAATAATTGAAGAGTTGAGGTGAAATATGGAAGTCGGACCTCCCTCAGGCCTCAGCTCACCTCACGTCACCTGCAGGCTGCAGGTGTGGATGGAAAACTAATTAAAACGTCAAATTCCTACTAAAACAAAAAATCAATGGGCGTACGTTGTGTGTATGTATGGTATGTATCGCGTCGGTCCCTCTCACTCCACGCTGCATGTCTATCAAAGTTTGAAGGGTGTCTTGTCTAGCAAGTGGACGGACGGGCACATTTCTAGATGGATGTCTTATTATAATATGAGATTGTCAATTTACTTTGAAATTCTACATTTTTTCTTCAAAACGTTAGTTGGGAGATATATATATATATATATATATATATATATATATATATATATATATATATATATATATATATATATATATATACGGTTAAATTTTTTTATAAATAAAGATGAATTTTTATAAATATTATTTTTTGAATATTATGGAATAAATTTGATATAATGTTATAGTTGTGGGTAATATTTATAAATTTTGCAAAAGTATGCAGTTGTTATAAAATATTAGTTTTGGTGGGGAATATTCTTTTTGGGGAATATTAAATCTGATAAATTTCCAATCATTGGTGGGCCATATAACATTATTATTGGGATTGAAAAGCGACAAAAATATTTTTATAAAAATAACTTGGCGGAGGTATTCTGTTAAAAATCTGATGAACTACCCTTGGTAAAAAAATGCAATATGTCTGGCATGGTTGCGTAGTAGCGCGCGGTATTGATTATTGATACTTACGTGAAATCACTTAACTATATCTTTCAATTATTCTTCTACGATAATTCTTTGCATCATATCTCTTATATTATTGATTCAATTATTATCGCGATGATCATCACAGATAATATGTTATAGTATTAAATCGATAATTGAGGCGACAATTATAAATGATTAATAATTATTGAAAGATTAAATATGTGTTATGATTTGTGGTAAGTTTGATTATTTTATGGAAATTGTATGTATCATCTAAGAGTCTCTTCATCAATAGATTTACCTTCGTCGATAGTAATTACCTTTGTGAATAGTATTTACCTTCGTCGATAAGTAATTACCCTTGTGAAAAGTATTTACCTTCGTCGATAGTAATTACCCTTGTGAATAGTATTTACCTTCGTCGATAGTAATTATCCTTGTGAATAGTATTTACCTTCGTCGATAGTAATTACCCTTGTGAATAGTATTTACCTTCCGTCGATAGTATTTACCTTCGTTAATAGTAATTACCTTTACCAGACGATCGAACCACTTGTGTCGTTTCACATTCTGAGCGTCGAACCACTTGTCGTTTCACATTACAAGAGCGTCGAAACCAGGTCAAATAAACACTGCACTTGCTTTCACACGGCGGTCTTTAAGCTAGAAATCTTCATAAATAGAGGCGCAGGCTTCATTATTTTCACGAATTCATTCAAGTTTATAGAGAGAAAGTATAGAAAGAATAAGAGAAAGAAGAAGAGTATTTTATTCTTCTGTTTCTTTGCGATATTGATCTCCTACCAAAAGTAAGGGGTGTTATTCTTTCTTATTCAGAAGAGAATCTGTTGTTATTCCATTTCTTTATTATTATTACGTTGGAATAACTTTTGTATAAGTGGTTTACCCTATACTTGGTGACATTCTTCTATTATTACATTTGGAACATCCTCGTATGTGATTTGACCCCAAAATAGGTCCATTCCATCCAACCCATTATGAGTCACCAAATCGTAGATGCGAAACAACTACAACTTTATTATCACAACAATAAAGCTGTGAGTTTAAATACAAATATTATCTTGAGACAATATTTATACTCAAATAAATCCTCATCATATTTATTGATACATTATTTTACAATAATGGTGAGGACTACTAAACAACTCTCTCTGGAACCTTCATTCCATACCCGACTAAGACTCTACTATTACGTTCTCGCCTCTGACGAAGAAAAATAGAACAACAAGGAAAAGGGTGAAACTCAACTAGCCCGGTAAAGAATGTTATGACTAAGATAATATCTGACAAATTATCGTTAGTCTCCAACGAGGAAAAATCGATAGAATCTGATGAAATGACAAGTTTCGGATCAATATTCGCGGCGTGAAATAATAATTCATAGAAGAGTTACGTGAGAGAATGAAATCTACTATAATCTATGAATTTAACGGTCCATCATCAATATTTTATCCTGTAACATCAATCAATATTCATCTCGAATCAAATATTCATCTTTTTGCACTTCTGAGGCCAAAGATATTCATCGATCGGTCGTGTTCATCTCAACACTGCTCATCTTTGCACTAAAGGCCAAAGATATTCATCACTCGGTCGTATTCATTTAAACACTGTTCATCTTTTACACTACAGCCAAAGATATTCATCGATCGGTCGTATTCATTTAAACACTGCTTCATTCTTTGCTTCTGGTTTTCAAAGATATTCTTCAGAAATCATTCATCTCTTTGCACTACTGGGCCAAAGATATTCAATAATATCATCATTTAAGGCGAGGATGATGAAAAATATTTTTAAAAAACGAATCCAGGTGAAACAAAATGACAAGGATTAAGGATTAGATACTTGGTTTTATCCGTCCAAAAATACCTCAAAAATAATCATAGTGGTGTAAAATTCAGAATGATCAAAACATGGATCTGATCAAAAGCTAGTATCCAAAATAGATATTTTAGACGAAAAAAGAAGAATTTTTATTTTTCTATTGAATAGTCTTGAGTGATAAGTGAATAGTCTTGTCAGTATCGTGAATAGTCTTGAGTATCGTGAATAGTAACTCAAACACCCAAAGATAGAAATTCCACAAAAAACATCTTCACGCTTATGAATAGTACTCGTGAATAATAACTTTCGTGAATAAGTAACTCATGAATAGTAACTCGTGAATAGTAACTCATGAATAATAACCCAGACGTGAAAAAGTTCCAAATTTGATAAAAGTACCAACCAATATTTCAAAGATAATGATATTGAAGAATTAATATCATTTGAGAAGAAAATAACATCCCTTACCTCGAAAGAATCGATTGCTTGGAAGGAAAGGTCGGAAGTGATCTTTGAATGAAACTTATCTTGAGCAATGAACTCTCAAAGTATCTAAATACTCACAAAATACTTCGAATAATATAGAGAGAAAAGAGAAAACTTTGTTTACGGTGTGATTTTCAATTCTAACTTAGCCCTCTATTTATAGGAAATTGTTAGCAGCGTAGAAGCGAGAGACTTGACACTGCTACGATGGCTTTACACCTTTACTATTGCCACCACCACATTTGAAATAAAATTCAGCACATTTCTTCACCAACCACAAGTGGGGCCCACTCAATTCTAGAATTTTCCACCAAAATCAATTATAACCACGATTTAGAATCGACACCTCTTAAAATTCATAACAAATCATTCGTGAATTTTTAACGGTTCAAAATTTGTGGACATATACTCAACTTATGTATGTATAACATACCCAAAAATTACCACAATCAACGGTCGGATTAAAAAATTATAACCCCATGATATATCTCAAAACCCACGATTTAATTTTTAATACCTCCAATCAGATAAAATCTTGATAAAACACCTCAACATTAATTCCTTCATTAATAACCACATAAATAAATCCATCATTTATATTCATATAAAATAAATATTTCCTTATCATATGAATCAATAATTAATTATTCACAAATAATATTACGAGAATCACATTTATGATGAATGAAATTTGTTCCCGGAAAGAGGGGCTTTCGATAAGGATCTCTCACTTCTTGGCGCCGAATTAGGTGACCAAACCTCTCCTTGACGTAACTTTCTAGACATTGCCAATAATGTTATCTAATAATATTATTCAAATAATATGAATTATTGATGCGATAATGGAAATCTTGTGCGATGACAATTATTGAACAACGATAATATAAAATATCAACGACAATTATTGAATCAATAAAATAAAATATTGAGCGATAACTCACTGTGAAAATTATTGAGTAGTGCCATCTTACGTAAGGATCAATAATTCAACAATCTTGTGCAATCTGGTGTCTTCTTGTGCGACCCACGCGTATTCATCGTATTTTAACCATAGGAATATTCAACGGTCTTAATTGATAACAACTACGCTTCAGTTATTTATAACCACCCAAACTTTGTCGTTTTCCTCATCCAATCGCTTTTCCGTTATGGGGCCCACATATACATTGCTGTAAATCACGAATATTCCCAAACGATCTGAATATATTCACGACCAAACGAATATTCCCAAACGATCATGAATATTCCAACTTACCAAACGAATATTCCCAAACAAAAATGAATATTTTATAACCACTTGCTTATTTTGAAATATTTGCGTATTTAACCCTTAACTATCCACATTAATCAAATCAACCCTTACTATTTCAAAATAATAAATAAAGGAAATTCCTTTTTATTTAAAAAAAAATTAGGGGTCTTACTGCACATGCATGTGTTTTACAGGACTGGTTAAAATCTTTATTATTATTACATTGGAACATCACATGCATGTGTTTTACACGGGACTGGTTAAAATCTTTATTATTATTACATTTGGAACATCACATGCATGTGTTTTACAGGACTGGTTCCGTCTTTATTATTACATTGGAATATCCTATCGTGTGTTTTACACGGATGCAGTTCCATCTTTATTATTCTGTTGGAACATCACATCGAATTGTGAATTTCACGACACAGTTGGTTCCGTTATTTATTATTACATTAGAATAACACATGCATCTTGATCTATCGCATGCGTGGTGATTTCTTTTGTTATTCCATCCTTTATTATACCCAAATTGGTTAAAACTTTGACTTATACTCCATGAAATTAGTAGAATATCCTTGATATTTGCGTTTCATCGATATCTTTTCATGGAAATATTCTTACGATCATTCTTGAATTTTACTAATTTGGGCGTTAATAATTCTGGATAAAAATAATTCTTGAACTTGTTTTATTGAATTCTTATATCATTGTCATCATCCTCGTGTTTATATTTTTTTTAAGTCATCTCATGGCACATGGTGCATAGATGGACTTGGTATGATTATGACCGAGAGACTATTGATTGTAATCATGGCCGTAATGTTACAAATGATGTGGTAAAAATCCTCGATTGGTAGTAGTGCATTGATGGGCGATTGTTGGCATGATCATGACCATTAATGAATACACAAATATTCTTGGCATGTAGTGCGTGAATAATTGTGGTCGTGATCTAAAAGAATATCCTTGGTAGTAGTGCGGGGTGATTCGATGATGTGAAATATTTATTAAAAGTGAGTCTCAAACTATAAGCGATGATGAAAAACCTTTTAAAACCTAAAAGATAGTAGACTTTATTTTCTCTTGACTCTTTTAATGGATTACGTATTCAAACTATGATTAAACCGGGTTTATATTGTATTTTATCGGTTTAACATTATTGAAGACTATTGATAATTTATTACGCATTATCTTAGTCATAATATTTCTTCTTGGGCTAGTTGAGCTCACCCTTTCTTTCACTTTATTCTCTTGAAAATGATAATATAGGTTTGGGACGAGTCGGAAGCGAGTGATGGTCTGAAGATAGCATTAGTAGTCCTCACTATTACGTAAAATAGTGTGATAATAATATAATGAGGACTTTTTATTTGAGTTTGTATAATATCTAGTAGATGATATTTGTATTTAAACTCACGATTTATGTCGTATTATACCCATACGATTATGTTAATAAGTTGTTTTTAAATTACATACCATGTAAGTGTCGACCCAAGATGGGTGATGTATACCTAATTTTGGGGGCGTCACGGTTAGTATCGAGCTTAGGATGTGATCCTGCTAAGATGTGAGAATAGTACTAGGGAGGGAGAGAGGGGAATACCTTCGCTAGTATGACTACCCTAAGTTTATGTCTTTATTTTATTGGTTGGTCGGAAGATAAGGATAATTTGTTACATGTCAATTAACCTTTTGTTTTGTGGCGATGTCTCGAAAATGACATCCGAGAATGTTGAGAATAGCAATGGGCGCAGCGATCGTTGATTCACCACATGCTCAATAATCGAATATAATGCATCGAGAGGCGACAATCCTCATGCAAACAACAACAACCGACCAAATGACAAATGATCAAATGTTCGAGGCTTTATCACGATTTATCAGCAATGACGAGAGAGCGACTCTGTCCAAAAACGTGGGTGGAAACACGGAAAACTCTCGGTAGATCACCGCTAAACAATTTAAGGAGCTGGGACCACCGGAGTTTAAGGGAGCCAAAACCACTTCAGGCGGAAGCATGGATAAAGCAGATTACCAAGATATTTGATGTCTTGGGATGCTCAGAGAGCAAAAGGTTCCACTTCTTGGCGCTTTTATGTTCTTGCGGAGAGGCGGATTATTGGTGGGAATCGGTAAAAGCGTACTCAACCAAATTTGTCTTGAAGATATCTTGGGAGAAGTTCGAGGTTGTTCAACGACAAATACTTTCCCGAAAGTATTACATACATGAAGGAGGTGGAGTTTATCAAGTTGGAACAAAACAATATGGCCAGTGTCGCGATCGAGGCAAAATTTGCGGAGTTATCACGGTTCGTCCCCACTTGGTGGATAATGAAGAGAGAATGGCGCGAATGTTTTTAAGAGGTTTGAAGCGGGAGATATCGTCGACATCTTATTTCTCATAAACCGTGTTTATATTCGGATGTTGTAAATAGGGCTCCGATTAGTGGAGCCAGCGATAATGAGTCAACGAACTAAAAGAAAGCGGTAAGCAAAATTATAATACCAATGAGAATAGTCATCGAGGCGGTGACAACAAGCGTGGAGGAATCAACGGGCGGATATGGTAACCACTTGGTGGTAATCGGGGCCAAAACAATAAGAATGGACATTTCAAGAAAAGGAGATTCAACAATGATGGAAAGACGTCGGCCAAAGCACCCATTGTTAAGGAAGGAGAAAGACCACTATCATATGCTTCAAATGCGGAGGAGAGGGACACATCGATCAAAGCGTAAACGCAATCATGCCCAAAGCGTGTTATAATTGTGAAAGAGAAGGTCACTTAGCTCGATTTTGTGCGTTTCTGAAGACAAATTCAACTAGGATGGAAACACCAAAGGCCATCCCGTAAAATTCAAAACCGGTAGGTCTGAGGAGAGCATTTGTTGTGACCTCCCAAAGAGCAAGGAATCCGAATGAGGTCATCACGGGTAAGCTTATCATAAACTCTAATGAAGTCTATACTTTATTTGATCTGGGATTCTACCCATTCTTTTATTTCTCTACTTGCGCTCATCGATTAAATTTGACTCTAGAGAAATTAGACTTTGACTTATCTGTGGAAACTCAGTTGGGAGAAACCTTCATTACATCCATTGTTTATAAGTCTTGTTTGGTTCAAATCGGTTTCACCTACATTACTGTCGATCTTATCTCATTAAAAATACTTGCATTTGGCGTGATTACAGGATTGATTGGTTAACTACTTATCATGCAAAAAAATTGATTGTTTTAAATAAGGTTGTTAGCTTTCATATTCCTAATCAACCTATTATGCGAATTCAAACGACCAAACCATTAAAATCAATCACGGTCATCTCGAAGCCATAAAGCTATTCGTTTATTGAAAAGCGGATGTCGAGCTTTCTTAGCTCATATCCACGATTTAAATAAAAATACGTCGGTTTTAAGCGATATTCCTATTGTTAATAAATTTCTGGCGTATTCCCGAAGAACTTCTGGCCTACCCAGGCGTGAAATTGAATTTTGTATCGACCTTGAACCCGTTACAAAACCTATTTCCAAAGCCCCATGTCGAATAGCTCTATTGAACTTGAGGAGTTAAAGACCCAACTGCGAGAATTGTTAGACATTGGCTTTATTAGTCCTAAGATTCTCCTTGGGGTGCTCTGTTATTCGTGAAGAAGAAAGATGGGAGTATCGACTTTGTATTGATTATCGGGAGTTGAATCACGTCACCATCAAAAATAGGTATCCATTGCCCGCGTATTGATGACTGTTTGACCCGATTGCAAGGAGCCAAATTCTTTTCAAGATTGATCTTCGTTTCGGATATCACCATTGAAGATTAGAACCGTGACATTCCAAAGACGGCTTTAACTCTTCGATGCGGGCATTATGAATTTCTAGTCGTGTCCTTTGGATTGACTAATGCTCCTATTTGCCTTTCATGGATATGATGAGCCGAGTATTCAAGGAATATTTAGATCACTTTGTGGTCGTCTTTATTGATGACATCCTTATTTATTCCAAAAGCCGTGAAGATCATGAAAGCAACACTTGAGGTGACACTCCAAAAAGCCGTGAATATAAGCTTTATGCGAGTTGAAGAAATGCGAGTTACGGCTTGAAGAAGTAGCATTCCTTGGGCACGTGGTATCAAGTCGTGGAATATCTGTTGACCCAAAGAAAGATTGAAGCTATTCAAAGTTGAAACAACCTAAATCGATGAATCAAAATCGTAGCTTTCTCGGTTTAAATTTGGTTATTATCGGAGATTAGTGGAAGGATTTTCTCGAATCGCTATTCCATTGACTCAAATGACTCGGAAGATCTGAGTTCGATTGGAGCGAAGAATGTGAGAAGAGTTTTCAAGAACTCGAGAGAGACTTATTTCATTTTGTTACGTGATACCATCGGCTCGGAGGGATTTGTCATCTCGGTGATCTTGAGCGAAAAGGTTGGGATGTGTTCTTATGCAACATGGAAAAGTTATAGCTTTATGCCTCGCGACAACTCAAAGAATATGAGAGGAATTATCCTACTCATGATCTAGAGTTAGCATTTGTTATCTTCTTGACTTAAAATGTGGAGGCATTACTTGTATGGGGAGAAAGTGGAGATCTTTATGGATCATAAAAAGCCTCAAATATTTCTTCACTCAAAAGGAACTCGACATGCGACAACGACGTTGGCTTGAACTGCTTGAAAGATTATGATCATACCATCCAATACCATCCTGGAAAAGCAAACGTGGTAGTGACGCATTGAGTAGGAAATCATATCTGAATCTGAAGTCTGCGATATTGTCAACGATGAGCCCATTTGTGTGACTTGCAAAGGATGGAGATAGAATTAAAGACTCGAGGGGCGCGTGTGATGACAAATGAGTATCTGAGTAGAACAAACTTTAATTGATAAAGTTAAAAATTCTTTCAGCTACTGGACACAGAGGCGATCGTGCATGAGGAAGAAAGTCGAGAGAGGTGTTATCTTAGGAAGCAAGAATCGATGAAGAAGGAATACTTGAGTCGACTCCGGACTTTGTGTTCTAACGACCACGATTTAAAGTATAATATCATGATGGAGCACAACACACCATTTTGCAATCCATCACAGGAGTACCAAAATGTATCATGATATTAAATCGTACATTTTGGTGGAAGCAATATGAAGAGAGAGATAAGCATTTTTTATCTCAAGTGTCTAACTTGTCAGCGAGTTAAAGCGGAACATCAAGTACCAAAAGGTCCATTGCAACCACTTGAAATTCCGGAATGGAAGTGGGAGCACATTACCATGGATTTAGTTCTGGCTTCCCTAAGGTTTCTCAAGGCATTGATGCGATTTGGGTCATTGTTGATAGATTGACCAAGTCTGCTCATTTCTTCTTGATCGAAACTTATACACTTGAGCGTCTTGCTCGTATGTACATAAACGAGATTGTAAGATCGCATGGTATCTGCGGTATCCATAGTTTACGATCGAGACCAAGATTCACTTCACGATTTTGGGTTAGTTTGCAAAAAAGCTATGAGCGCAGGACTTACGATTTAGCTCGGCATATCATCCTCGAATTTTACGGACGGACGGAGGAGAGGACTATTCAAACTCTTGAAGATCTATTAAGACTACTGTGTCCTTGATTTCAAGGGAGTTGGGACAAGTTCTTACCATTGGTGGAGTTTTCCTACAACAACAGTTATCAAGCAAGTATTGGCGTGGCTCCATTCGAAGCATTGTATGGAAGAAAGTGTCGTTCTCCGGTATCTTTGGGATGAGGTGGGTGAAGCAACGTTGTTGGGGCCGGAGTTGATACGTATGACTACTGGAAAAAAGATTGAAATGATCCGAAATGACGTATAAAAAAACCTCACAAAAAATCGACAAAAGAGTTATCTTGATCTTCATCGAAAGGACGTGGAATTCGGATATAGGAGATCGTGTGTTGTTAAGAGTTGCTCCATGGAAAGGAGTTACAAGATTTGGAAGGAGAGAAAACTTAATCCTCGATTCATCGGTCCATTTTAATCCTCGATCGAGTAGGAGCTGTGGCTATAGACTACACTTTCTGCTTGAATATGTCTCGTGTTCATAACGTTTTTCACATATCTATATTACGTAAATATGTGAAAGACCCGACCATATTATTGAGTTAGAGCCGGACGAAATAGCGGAAGATTTGGCGTATGAAGAGGTTCTGTTCAAATTTTGGATAAGAAAGAACATATTCTACGCTCGAGGTTATACCTCGAGTTAAAGTTTTATGGAGGAACCACGATGTTGAGGAAATGACTTGGGAGTTAGAATCGAAATGAAATCAAGGTATCCTTACCTCTTCGACATACCAGTCGTACCACTAATTTCGGTAGAAATTTCATAAGAAGGGAGGTTGTAAGACCCGACTTTTATAAATAAAGATGAATTTTTCTATAAATATTATTTTTGAATATTATGGAATAAATTTGATATAATGTTATAGTTGTGGGTAATATTTATAAATTTTGCAAAGTATGCAAGTTGTTATAAAATATTACGTTTGGTGGGAATATTCTTTTTGTTAGGGAATATTAAATAATGGCTCAATCATTGGTGGACCCCTGACAACATTATTGTCGGATTGAGAAAGCGACAAAATATTTTTATAAAAATAACTAGTGGTATTACCGTTAAAAGCTGTTGAACTACCCGTTGGTAAAAATGCGATGTCTGGCGTGGTTGCGTAGTAGCACTGCGGTATTGATTATTGATGCTTCTTTACGTGAGAAGTCACTCGGTTTATGCTTTCGATTATTACTTCGATAATTCTTTGCATCATATCTCTTATATTATTGATTCAATTATTGTCACGCGATTATCATCATATAATATGTTATAGTATTAAATCAATAATTGAGGCGACAAGTTAAAAATGATTAATAATTATTGAAAGATTAAATATGTGTTATGATTTGTGGTAAGTTTGATTATTTTTTTGGGGGGCTCATATGTCATCATCTAAGAGTCTCTTCATCAATAGTATTTACCTTCGTCGATAGTAATTACCCTTGTGAATAGTATTTACCTTAAATCGATAGTAATTACCCTTGTGAAAAGTATTTACCTTCGTCGATAGTAATTACCCTTGTGAATAGTATTTACCTTCGTCGATAGTAATTACCCTTGTGAATAAAATATTTACCTTCGTCGATAGTAATTACCCTTGTGAATAGTATTTACCTTCAAATCGATAGTATTTACCTTCGTTAATAGTAATTACCTTTACCCGACGTCGAACCACTTGTCGTTTTTCACATTCTGGTGATCGAACCACTTTGTCGTTTCACATTACGAAGCGTCGAACCGAGGTCGTCGAAGCCACTTGCCTTTCACACGGCGCGGCGGTCTTCTAAGCTAGAAATCTTCATAAATAGAGGCTGAGGGCTTCATTATTTTTCACGAATTCATTCAAGCTATAGAGAGAAAGTATAGAAAGAATAAGAGAAAGAAGAAGAGTATTTTGTTCTTACTGCTTCACTGCGATATTCAATCTCCTACCAAAAGTAAGGGGTGTTATTCTTTCTTATTAATGAAGAAGAAGGCATTTGTTATTCCATTGCTTATTATTACATTGGAATAACTTTTGTATAAGTGGTTTACCTATCTTGGTGACATTCTTATATTATTCTCGTTTGGAACATCCGCATGCATGTGTTTTACAGGGACTTGGTTAAAATCTTTTATTATTATTACATTGGAACATCACATGCATGTGTTTTACAGGACTGGTTCCGCTCTTTATTATTATTACATTTGGAACATCACATGCGTGTGTTTTACACCCACAGGTTCCGTCTTTATTATTATTCTGGAATATCCTATCATGTGTGTTTTAGGATCCAGTTCCATCTTTATTATTACATTGGAACATCCTGCCGGTTGTGAATTTCACGACACAGGTTCCGTTATTTATTATTACATTAGAATAACTTTTATGCATCTTGATTCATCGTATGCGTGGTGATTTCTTTTGTTATTCCATCCTTTATTATACCCAGGTTGGTTAAAACTTTGACTTATATACTCCATGAAATTAGTAGAATATCCTTGATATTTGCGTTTCATCCGATATCTTTTCATGGAAATATTCTTCCGATCATTCTTGAATTTTACTAATTTGACGTTAATAATTCTGGATAAAATAATTCTTGAACTTGTTTTATTGAATTTTATATCATTATCATCATCCTCCATGTTTATATTTTTTTAAAGTCATCATGGCACAGTAGTGCGTAGATGGACTTGGTATGATTATGACCGAGAGACTATTGATTGTAATCATGGCCGTAATGTTACAAATGATGTGGTAAAAATTCTCGATTAGTAGTAGTGCGTTGATGGATGATTGTTGGCATGATCATGACCATTAATGAATACACAAATATTCTTGGCGTGATGCATGAATAATTGTGGTCGTGATACTAAAAGAATATCCTGGCCGTAGTGCGGGGGGGTGATTCGATGATGTGAAATATTTATTAAAGTTTTGAGTCTCGGTATAAGCGATGATGAAAAACTTTTAAAACCTAAAAGATAGTAGACTTTATTTTCTACTTGACTCTTTTAATGGATTGCATATTCAATTGCAGATTAAACCCATTGTCTATTGTATTTTATCGGTTTAACATTATTGAAGACTATTGATAATTTATTACGCATTATCTTGAGTCGTAATATTTTTCTTCTTGAAATAGATTGAGCTTTCACCTTTTTCTTTCATTATTTTCTTGAAATGATAATATAAATTTGGGACGAGTCGAGGAAGCAGTGATGGTCACGAAGATAGCATTAGTAGTCCTCACTATTACGTAAAATAGTGTGATAATAAGCATAATGAGGACTTTTTATTTGAGTTTGTATAATATCTAGTAGATGATATTTGTATTTAAACTCACGGTTTATGTCGTATTATACCCATGATTATGTTAATAAGTTGTTTTTAAATTACATACCATGTAAGTGTCGACCCAAGATGGGTGATGTATACCTAATTTTAGAGGCGTCGCGATTCGAGATCAATCATCTACCTTATCTTACTTCATCCGCGTCTCACTTTTCTTTTAGCAACGGACCGTGATGATTCGGTTATACAACCGTCATACATATTTTTAACGACGTTATATGTTGTCCAAATCCCTAAAAGTATAGGCGGCGGTTGTATGGCCAAAATCGTCGTCGTCGAATCCGTCGATAAAGGTGAGAGCGGTGAATATAAGATAAGTATCTACACTGATCCTTTTCTCTTATATATATATATATATATATATATATATATATATATATATATATATATATATGAGCATTGCTATTTATAATACTGCTAAATTCTTAATCACTTATATTATAAAACTTTTTATTAATTTTTTCTTTTGTCTATACCATTTTAATTATATCATTATGAAATATTTGGTTTTGTTTTCTCTTTTGCCCCTACGTACGTACAACTTTAATTATTTTATTTTTTTATTTTGTCCTCTAAATTTTATAAAATTTTTATTACACACACAACTCGTGTGCTGCTAGTCTTATTTAAATGATAAGTATAATTTTTCCAAAATAAAATAATTATCCTATTTAATTTCATATAATATCAACTCCTGATTTTTTTTTCTTTTCTACTTTCAAGTCTCTTTCTTGCATTAAAATTTTGATCCTCGGGGGTTGGTTGTGTTCTTGACTACTTGTTGTAGTACTAGTATATTTTTGATTTTCACGTTATATGAATTTTGTAATTTTAATATTATTTACTATTAATTACATGAAACGAAAAGATTAATACACTTACGTACAAAAAGACACTTTTTATTATTGCACATAAAAAAGTAAGTACTTACTTAATTGTGGTAAAAGTAATAAAGGCTTCAAAATAGGGAATAAAAGTAATTAAATTACCTAGAAAGGAATCTTTGTAAAGTTAAAAGCTGGGTTAAAAGGGTAAAACACTGAAGAAAGGAACAGCAGAGGCACACGCATGAATGTGACGGAAGGAGAGAGACATTTTTATGACCAAAATACCCTTCATCATTAAACCACGTAAAACAAAGAGTCGACACAGTGTCAGTGGCTTTGCCTGTCCAGAAAGGTGTTAATAAAGAGAAAACAAAAACAAAACGCCATTTTTATCCTTTACCCAGTTTCTTCTGCTTCATGTTTTCTCTCCTCTCTCTCTCTCTCTCTCTCTCTCTTCTCTCTATGTATAGGTATATGTACAATTAATTGTAGTATTGTTGAAGTAGAAAATATCTGAGTTTTAGGGCTTGTTTGGTTATGGTTTTACAATTTACACTGAAAGAATTATTGGGTTGGGGGAGATTAGTGAGTCAACTCTACTGAGTTATGGGCTGCTGTGAGTCGTCTTGTTGGAGAGAATCGCCTTTATCACACAGGATCAAAACCACGGCCAAACCCAGACTTATCCCTCTAACGGAACCACACCCGGAGCCGCTGCCGTCGACGGGGCTGGAGGAATCCTGACCTTCTCTGAATTTTCTCTCTCCGACTTAAAAGCTGCCACCAACAATTTCAGCCCGGAGTTTATTGTTTCTGAGAGTGGCGAAAAAGCCCCAAATGTGGTGTACAAGGGTCGGCTGCAGAATCGGAGGTGGATTGCTATTAAGAAATTTAGCAAAATGGCCTGGCCTGATCCTAAACAGTTTGCAGTAATAATTTTTAACTACTTGTTTATTGATGGAATTGAATTGAAGCCTTAGGGTTTATTGTGGTAAATGGGTTTTTAAATTAGGGTTTCTTTTTGAAGGATGAAGCTTGGGGTGTTGGGAAGCTGAGATACAAGAGGTTAGCCAATTTGATTGGGTATTGCTGTGACAGGTGACGAGAGGCTGCTTGTTGCTGAGTACATGCCCAATGACACCCTTGCTAAACATTTATTTCACTGTATGGATTTAATTAATTGTGCTTTTTGATTCATTTGGGGCAATTATGGGTTTTAAGTTGAAATTATGTTGACTGAATTTTATTTGGTTCTAACCAAACTAACTAATGATATAAACATAGGAAAACTCTATTAGGATGGCTTGAACTTCTGTTCATGGTAGACGACCTAGTACGGCTTTGTCTTGTTGGTATACCTTCATATTACCTTATAACGTTTTTAAGCAGAAAAGTTCTTTAATCTTTGGAACTGCATGTTTTGAATTTGCTCATTTTGTGATATTAAAGAATTTATTCTACAATTTCTACTTGTTACTGCATAATACTCCTTAGCCCACATTTATTTCCATTGTCTATAATGAGGGGATTGTAGTATAACTATGGGAGGTCGTATTGGATACTACCTCATTTTGGGGAACTATGCAGTCCCGGATTAGAGTCCTGAGATTTTTTTTTTGATGCCAACATAGGGCATTATAGATTACGATCCAATCTTCTAAAGTAATCCCTCGAAATAAATATAGCAGTAGTGTAAATATGATTTTTTAACATTGGTGTCTTGAATATTGTACTAACTTTTTACATCTTTAATAGGGGAGAATCAAACTATCGAGTGGGCCATGCGTTTAAGAGTTGCTTTATATATTGCCGAAGCATTGGATTATTGTGGTGCTGAAGGACGGCCTCTGTACCATGACTTAAATGCATACAGGGTTCTCTTTGATGAGGTGTTGTAATGAATCTCCTTCAAATATTTTGTATTTCTTTTAAGTAGTTTTATTATCTGTAAAACATGATAGTTGCAGTGAGACAATATCATCTGGATGACCTATTGTGAATGGTTTTGGCAGAATGGTGATCCACGACTTTCATGTTTTGGGTTCATGAAAAATAGCAGGGATGGGAAAAGTTATAGCACAAACCTTGCTTATACACCTCCTGAGTATTTAAGAAATGGTAACAGCTCTTGTTTTTTTAATATTCTGATATGCTAAAGTACCCATTTTTTTTTGGTTATTATGCAGTAGTAGTATGATTCTTTTGAATCTTTGATTCTATTATCCACGGTCTATTGTTCTAATATGCAGAATCATTAAGTAGTAAAGCATTCTTATAAACAGAATCATGAAAGAATAGTAAGAATAAGGCAACATATTTGGTGTTTCAGTTATATCCGATGTTAGATAAATTGGATAGACTATGTTGCTACTAGGAAAATCCTAACACTAGATAGATATATTCTAAGAAAAAATTGAGGTTAAGGTTTCCTCGTCATTACTAAGGAAAGATATGACTGGGTTTTGGGTGATAGTACCAATATGGATATTATAACTTGCAACTCTAGTGAAGACAGAATTACAGCTTGATTTCCTTATGTGAACTCAAAACAAATTAAACCTTGGAAAGTTAGAATGATCTTGGGCCATGTAATAGGGCTTTATTGTTGCAATGGAAATCTGCATTATTGATTTAGTTAAATGATGACTCCAATATCTGATCAATGAGAGCTCCAAGCAGGTTGGACTCTAGAGTTATGCTAAGGTGTAAGAGTGCATATCTAGAATCTAGATATATGATTATGATGTATGACAATTTGTAGTTTATCTTCATAGATTGTGCCACACTCCTTGCACCTTTAGTTTTGAAGATCTAACAAATAAGATATATCAATAACCTCTTATCTGTTTATCATCTGTTTATCAACTGTGGATGCTTGTTTCAGCTATCTATATATACATATACTATGTGGGGAAAGAGTTGCATGACTGGTTTACATGACCACCTATCTTTTTAGTTTCCGGTTTTCTCCGTTGAATTGCACAAAATTAGTTGAAGTTATGAATATATTTATCCTTTGTCTGATCTAATCAATCTCATTTGTTCGTCTTGCTAAGCAATGGGTACATGCGGTTGGAAATTTTTAAATACGGTTCATCGACTTCCATTTTTATTAGTATGTGGTTTTAAGTACTAAAGGCACTGTGGTTGCGCAAATATTGGGGCAATAGTTAGTGACTAAAACAGCAGCATGACACAAATTTTTAATATGTTTGGACTCGTCAAAAAATAAAAATAAAAAAATGAATGTTCGTAAGATTTTTTAATATTAGAATTTAGAACCATTAGAGGGTTGTTGCTGTGGCAATGTGGTTGCACAAATATTGGGGCAATGGTTAGTGACTAAAACAACAGCATGACATAAGTTTTTAATATGTTTGGACTTGCAAAAAAAAAACAGAGAAGAAGTTTGTAAGATGTTTTTAATATTAGAACTATAGAGGGTTGTCTTCTGTGGCAATTGTTAACTTATAAAGTAATGTACTACCCACACCCCTTAAAAAAAAGAAGAAAAAACTAAACAAAAACCTTATAAAGTAAAGTACTTCTTGGGAAAAAGATTTGAGGTCGTGGCTTTGTAAGCATGATATCCACTTAATTGGCTGACAGTGCATGGAGTTGTTCTTAGCCTATATGGTAATCTTTTTATAATTTTTTTATTGCTAATATGTTTCAGTAACAATTTTCTATGTCTCTTTTAGGGAGGGTCACTCCAGAAAGTGTTATCTTTAGCTTTGGGACTGTCCTGTTGGACCTTCTCAGTGGAAAACACATCCCTCCAAGTCATGTAAGTTTATGCATTGTTACATTTCCATCTTTTTCAGTACAAGAAATTTTGCATTTCTTTATTTGATCAGCTGCATATTTTGAGGAAAAAAAAATGTAGCAACCTGCAATAGTCTTGGGTCCAATGTGTCAACTGCTGGTCCTAGGTTGAACTGTGACGAACATGTATCCATTCATTCTATAATTTATGTCTGTACACGAACCTCTAAGAGTCTTAGAGACGAAGAAAGAGAATGTGATCACCATTTCAGTTGTTTGAGAGTTTTGTGAGAGAAGAAAAACAAACATGATAATCATGATCTGCCCGTGAAAGAAAGAAAATACTGTTTTATAATGTTAGTTAGGGTAACTTGAGGAGTTAGGTAAGTGTTGATGAGCCTAGTAACAAGTGCATGAAAAGACAGGCCATAAATTCAATACTTCACAAAAGGCAAATAATCCCCAAAATAGATTACTACGGGCTTACTCGGTGTGTGTGGTTTGTGAGATATTGTGTGCACCCAGTGGTTGGCCGTGCACTCCTGAAGAGTCGTAGCTACGGGTTCTATTGTCATAAAAAAGTGTGTTAGGAAGTGAAAAAAGAAATAAATTTTGGAAAATCAATTGTAAATTGGATGATATGTAGCATATTATTTCTCTTAATTTACTCCAACTTTTGGGAGGAATTAAAAGTGTGGTAGGGACTTTGAAGCGTTCCTCATTTGCCAATCAGTATAAATTGTTCAAAAACACCTAATTAGAAATATCATAAGTTTTACTAAGCTGATTGATCCACTACTGGTGTTTGTGGAAGAAGGAATTAGACATTTCAAAAAATTTGAGGCTTGAAATGACCTAGAAGACAAAGTGGAAAAAAGCGAGGTACACCCTCACGTTTACATGCTTTATAATTGATAGTCTTATACTGTTATTG